>JANZXV010000211.1:4711295-4727252 GCA_027576455.1 Erythroxylum roigii | reverse complement strand
AATGGATGAAGAAGATTTTGATGGATGTTGATGAATTGAAAGGAAAATGTGTGACTATCTATTGCGATTTAAGTGCAGCAATAGCAATGGCTGAAAACCCCTCTGATCACATGAGAACTAAGCATATGAGAGTCAAGTATCATTATGTCAGGGAGTTGATTGAAGAGAAGGAAATCAAGATGGCTTTTTGCTGATCCAACTTCCAACTTGCTGATATATTCACCAAAGCATTACCAAGATGGAAGTTTGATTCACTTAGGAAGATGATTGGTGTGCAGGCTCCACAAGACAAAGGAGGAGCTGTTGAGTGAAGTTGTCTTGAACAGCCTGAAGTGTTAAAAATGATAGAAGAATTGGCAATGTCAATAAAGGTTAGGAAGAAAAGAAAGCTGAAGGGAAAAATGAACAGGCTCAAGTGCAAATGGAGATTGGAATTGATGATCCTAGGAATAATTCAAGGCTACATGGATCAAATCAATGAAGTCAAAGATTAGATGAATGAAGCACAAGACAAAGAGAAAAATGGAAAATGAAAGACGCAGATGCAAGCTCATCGAGTGCACAGCAGTAATTGAGAATTCAAGTTAGTTACTTGGAAGGAAAAGCAACCAGGAAGTAACCAGAAGAAATAGAACAAATTGAAGCAATGAAGTGCAAGTTGACTGTTTAATGTTGATGAACAAGAATCAAGCAATAAAAATGTTGTTAGGATTAATTAATGGAGATATGGATAGATCACTATGTAGACAAATCATTATGCATCACCTTCTTCATATCTGTTTTTTCAGAAAAATGCTACCCACTGCACAAGTTTCAGTTTTTTCAATTCTAGTTTTGGTTATGCTAAAGACAAAGTGTGTCATTTTATGTTTTTCCAAATGAGGAAAAGGTTGTACTAGGCTAGTCATTACTCATCAGATCATATTTTTATCTTTCAGTTTTTTACAAAAGATGTAGCAGAATGTTTTAGAGCTAATATAAAGCTCATGTTGAATGCATTTTCTCATTAAAATTAATGGCAGTTTTTCTTAATTTCTGGATTAATTATGGGGTTTTACATATATTTTACCCACTAATTTGTTTAGTTTTCTTGAATCTGCGTTTATAATGGGTCTTGTTTAATTTGTAGAAAATGCGCTTGATTTTCGGTCCAAAACAGAAACGCATAGCAGTTCAAAACGTAAGCAATACACAAGAAAGAAACTAACAACAATCAAACTGTCACATTGATTTACGTGAAGACAAGAGGAAAATACAGCAAGAAAATCACACACGTAAACATTAGAAGGTGCAAAAATCACGCTACAATTGGAGGCTTGAAGTATCAGTGGAGGATCATGCACAGTCAAGTAGATTTGACACCACGCATGCAAGAGGAACTGAAAACGTTGAAGAGAAGAAATAAAAGCCAAAGGCAGTTGACGGCACAACAAAAGAAAACAACAAAATATAGGGTGGCTAAGATAATATTCTGGAGGCAGCTGGTGGTTAGAGGCTTCAACGTAGGCAGCTGTTAGAGACAAGAGAGGAGAGATTAGTTGGAGGCTTGAAGCAACAGGTGAAGAAACGAAATCACGCAGGAGTGGAGCAACTGACCATCGAAAGGCATAACTCAGCAGGCGTAGCTTGAGGAGAGACACGCAGCAGCAAAAGGTTTTTAATCATTTTTAATGAGAGCAAAAATTGTGAGTAGCGAGTTAAGAGAGCAGAGGAGGCGGCAACAAGGGGGCTTTTATGAGAGAGATTATTATTTTAGGACAGCTCAGGACCCACAGAAAAAGAAGTAACTTATGAGCTGCAAGGGAGACCCACCTAGTGGAAGCTATGGGCGTGGACAAAAGAGTGGGGGTCTACCTTGATGAATTTACGCCAAAAGCTCCAGCAAATTAGAGAGTTGAAGACAGCTGTGATCCACACCAAAGGAGGCTCCACCAACTCATTTTCATCTTTGATTACACTAACACGTTAAGAAAAAGAGAGGAGAAGCATTGGTGGGGGAACGAAGGAATAAGTTGCTGTGAAAATAAGCTAGAGAGGAGACGTGGGGCCAACTTAAAAAGATTACATGTGTTGGCTAGAAATAGAGAAAAAAAGAAGAAGAAGCTGTTGGTGGTTTTTAGAGAGAATAACGTGAGGAACCACCAACGACAACACTCACACAGATCAGGGGACCACGCATCCACCAAAAACTCTACACATTAAGCTCCAAACGTTATAGCCCCAAGTGACCCACCAACGTGATAGACAACAAACCAAGGAGAGTTGAAGACGCATAAGGGACTAGATAGGGAGCTTTCAACGACAACACTCACTCTTCATTGGATAAAACTCCACTCACGCTACTTCTTTTGTAAGGACTCACTCATCTCCACTCACGCAAGGGGGCTCCAGCATTCAGGTGATACCACAAGAAGATATTCTCCAACGTTAGAGAAGGTTTGAAGCTAGGCGTGAACAGCTGGAGCATCGCACCAAGGAGGAGACCCACACAGACGTTGGCAGCTTGAGGCGTGGAGCTTGAGGCACACATAAGGAGGAGGCGTAAAAAATTTATACAGAGAGGGAGATCTAAAACTCATTGATTCTCTATTTTATTATTTAATTTCTCCTGATGTTGTTTGCTGAGCATAATTTCTGTGGTTTTCATCCTACCATGAGTGAGTAGTTTCCTTAAAGTTTCAAGGTTGGGGAAAGCTATTAGAAAATTTTATGGACTAAATTTCGGTTGATTTATTTGTATGGATTTTTGGTTTTGATTTCTTTGTTTTGAAATTGATTTTGTTGGTATTATGTTTGGCCAACTATTACTTAACGTTAGTTGTTAATTGAAGAACCGATAGATGAAAATTAATAACAAAACTCCAAACAGAGAACTTATAAATTTCAGATTTAGACATAAACTGAATTTATGAGAGAAAAATCCAGGTTAGCAAAGAACTTAATGGGTTATGCTTGATTGCTAGTTTACAATAGTAAATTAGGATTATTGCATAACACTCCTTTGATACCTTAAAAAAGGATATAAGAAACTCTAGGCTCAACCTTCTATCAACCAAAAATTCGCCTCATAAATTGACTCAGGTAAAATTCATAGAAAACGCTAAAAGTGGAACCATCCTTGAAACTTGCCACATTTCATTCGAAGTAACCCCTAGAAATATTCGCAATTTTCTTTAGCTTTGATTTTGTTATTTTTGCTAGTTAAATTTTCTTAATTTAATTTCCCAATCTTACCTAATCACTTAGTCCAATTAATTGAGTGATCCAAGCCTAGTACTTACACAATTACTCCCTGTGTGACGATATTATACTGTACTACTTGAGACCCGTGAATTTGCGAAACCACATCACTTGCTAATTAGTAATTGATTTATAATTGAAATTTGAAAGATACGGTGTCTACTCTTATCATCCAATCATGTTCGTTCTTGCTAATTAGTAATTGATTTATAATTGAAATTTGAAAACCTTTTAAAATTTCAATTATAAATCAATTACTAATTTGCAAAAACGAACATGATTGGATAATAAGAGTAGACACCGTATCTATACTTAAAACCCATTTTCAAATATCAATTAACTCTAGCCAGAGAATTTCATAAATCATTACCAATTAAGAATAGTAGAATATTCTCTCTAATTACTTTAGAATGATGAATCGTATATTGACTTATTCAATTATGTATATATGGTTCATACTGTATTCAATAACTACCGACTGAATTATCCTAGGACGATTCGTAAGTAGTATCAAAATATAATAATTCTAACACTAGATTCCTTAGTAATCTCAAGTCTGAGGGTCAATTATATAGCCATCATTTTGAGATAATCCATAAACACATGAGTAATATTCCATCTAGAATTCTCATAATCGGGTCAGTTCAGTGACTTATTCTCTAATAATCACCCACACATTAATTTATGTATCTCTATACTTTAATTTATGAGATCAATTACTTTCTTCATAAGAAAGAAACATAATGTGTCCTAGTTTTACCGTTTTAACAATATCTAGTCTTGATGAAACTACAACTAGGTACATTTAGGAATAACAAATAAGTGTAAATTAAATCTCATAATTATAAACTCATCATAATTTTAATTGCATAGTAATTATTCCAAAGATTTTATCTTTAGTATTAAAACATAAAATATTAATTAAATTAATACATAAAGACACCGACGGAGCTACATGGGTGCATTGGCCCGCCCAAGGTTTTTTAAAAAAATTATTTTTAATATATATATAAGGACATAGTTATTTAAGGGTCAGTGGTGTACTGAGCCCCCACAAAATTTTAAAAGATAAATATTTGGACCCTCCTATATTAAATTTCTGGCTTCGTGATTGCATAAAGATAGATAAAGTCTTTTCATTAATTCAAAATAATGTCATATATTAATTTGCATCCATTGACTGCAAGGGCATAAACTAACAATATTAAAATCAAATTCACATGACACCGCATGGAGTTTTCATTGCTAAAAGCAAAATCAAATGTTAAAGATGCCATATGCGATCGTTATTGAAAAATCACAGCCATTAGAGAGAAGGGAAGATTACAATCATTATTTTTGCATCAGATAAGTTGGCGTTCTTGATTCTAGAGTTTCAAATATAGTTTACATCTAATTGTAAGTCTAAATTCTCTGAAGCATCAAGAATCAGAAAGGGGTTATGATGAAAAAATAAAAATAAAATATGATTTTTAGTAAGGTTTGTAATTAAGGGTTTGAGTTTGGAGATTTTAATTAGAATTAGAGTTTGAGAATTTCAATTATGGTTCTAATTTTGAAATTTGATTAGGGTGTCAAATTTTGTTATGACATTCGACATTGGTATCGAGTTGAAATACCAAGTAAATCACTAATTGGCTACAGAGTTGGCAGTCGTAGATAGGATGACATACAAATTTGCTTGGAATTTTTGGAATGAGATAACTGATTTTGCCCTGGAAAAAAAACTTCCATCAATACCCCTTTTCATTAATAAAAATTATGTATTAAATAATGTTATAATACTCAACTGTTAAAAAACCTAACATCATAATTCATATACTATATTTGGATCAAATTACAATTTGAGATCAAGTTAAACGTATAGACCGAGTGAAAGAATATGAGATATTTTTCGTATTGTAGATAATTTTAATACTTACAAATAGTCCAATGTTCAGCAATTAGCGAATAATAATTTCTTAATTTTATGGTAATTGTCAATATGTTTGACGGGAGCATATTGATATATTTTTTTACTCGCAGGGGTCTTGAATCCTTAAGGTCCTTTTACCCTTTTGAAAATACACCGTCAACTTGCAACTGAGATTTTAGAAGAATTCAAAAATTGTAGAAGAATTCAAAAATTGTAGAACAGGAGGTAGATTGATTGCTTCGGTGTTCAATTTATTTATGATTATAACACATTAGTGTTGAATGTAAATTGAGTTGAGTTACAGTGATGTTTTGTGATCCTCTGAATTGAGTTGAGTTAAAGACTGTTCCTTTTGTTACGCAAACTCTCATTTTCTTCCAATTGGATCTGTCCACGATTCTCTTTTGCTCTTGCAGGCTTTTCATCGTTGAAATGTGCAGGTTCCATGGAAATTTACACTCAGATCGTTGAAGCAAAACAATTTGGGAAACAAAATGCATAAAACGCTCCATCTTCATCGTTCTTGTTTGTCTCTACACAACCCTATTAATGACCTTTAACTTGGCGCTGTTTTCTGATATTCTTGTGGGTTTATCTTATATTAGATATTTCTGAAACTCGCATCACTAAAGTTGATTTACAATGCTCCTTGCGGTGACATTTGATTAGACCTTACGACTCTAACGATATTGATATGTAAAAAGCTGGATTAGGTAGGTCAAGTTGATAACAAAAGGAATTTTAAAGAACAGATCACTAAAGGTAGCTTGAGCGAAAGAAACGGAAGATTCCATCCGTTCGAGGAAAAACCGAAAAACATTCTTTGTATGTTGTTTTTTTTCCTATAGTACCAATTCGTTGTTGTATAGTCCAAACTAGAGTCTCTTTTGGTTGAGACGAATTCGTCGCTGAACTATATTCGACGATCTACGAACAATGTTGCTCACTTACTAGCTCGAGCCTCTCGTTCCATTGCAGATTCGATGGTTTTAACAGTCTCACCTAGTAGTATTTTGGTTGTTCTATCCTTTAATAATCAATGATATTAACCATTTTTTTCTCGGGAAAAAAAAACTTATTGGTTAAAACTAAAAACGACTTGAGATATACTTCAACACGTCATTGTTAGCATTAAGTAGTCTAATTTCGAGCATCTTACACAAAAGATGCTCATTCATCAGGACGATGAATGAACCAAATTTCCAAATATTTTATAGTGAAAAGTACATATAGAAAATGGATCATTCATCAGGGCGATGAATTTGGTATAAACTATGGTGTAAATCCTTGGAGGCTTCGCAGGACATGGCGCAATTAGTATCAGCTCCTCCTAAACAGTTCGGGGAGCTAGCCTGTGTCTTTAGTCCAAAAACGAGTAAAAAGAGGCCACAACTGTAAACGTATATAGAGTATAGACAGACGGAAAACTCAAAGAAAAGCAAATATTGCCAATTCTTCAAAGGACAAGAGGGTTGTGAGGGATGATGCAAAGGAAACTGAATGTGATCAGTTTCTTCCAAGGGGAAGTGACTAGTATATGCAGAATTTGCAGGTAGGAGTAACTAGGAGCATAGGAGGACAGACTTGCTACGGTCAAGCAAGTAATTCAGATGATACAATTTAGAGGACCTAATTCCAAAAGAAAGTAGAACTCTCCCAAAAAATCATAAAAGAAGCAAAATTATATGAATCCCTAAAAGCAGAGGGTAGATAAGACTTAACCAGGTAAATTAAGCCCTATAATCTTAAACATTTCCCCTTTTCTTGCACCAATCTGGACCAAATTATAAAAGACCAATTCAGCAACTACTGAGCATAGTGCATATATTCACATCATAATGTACTCACTAGAGTGATTAATTCCCATAATTAGTTAGCTATGAGCTATAAATGATGACACCAAATTAGGTGTCAGCCTAAAAGAGCTGACACAGGATAATATTGCACAAACTGATATTGCTCAACACTACAACTAGACATTCAAACATTTTGTTTGCAGAAAGGTAGAGGAACAAGTGTTACAAATCAGACTTCATGTTAATGTCTGGGGAAGAAGTGAAAATGAAAGATGATTCATGCAAGGCAACAGAGGCAGAAAAGCGTTCAGACAGGAAGACACAATGACCAAGACTCAATAAGGTCCAGTTGGAGTAACAAATCTAGGGAAAAGAAGCACGTTCTTATCAAATCCTCAGAGCTTTTCCCCTTCGACTGTTAGTAAAGGAAACACTACCCTTGCAAGAAAAGCAAAAAGGAAAGTATCATAAGTTGGACATTTAAACGTTCATCCACTTTTGGGTAAAGACCATTGGCTGAAACCAACAGCAGAGGTGGATATGATAAACAGATAAACCAACTGTGTGTACCCAAACATGACAACGGGGTTGTTCAATTCCTAAATTTGTTTCACCAAAATCTACAGAGTCAAAACTAACCTACCACGCAAGCAAAAACCTTATATGCAAAGAACCATGGCTTTGATTTCAATTTGATTGCACAGAACATGGATTTCAGGCAGAAAAGCTGCCCTGTATTCCCATAATTAACAAGATGAAACCAAAGAGCTATGGTCAGTTGACCACATTAATTGCCAGAAGGGTTAAACATCATAAAATGTCACCATATACGAGAATAACTGAAAAAGGATAAAAGGGATATTCGAATACAACCGACATATGCCCTGACTAAGTTGGATTTCAGTATGACCGTGGTACACATGATAATGTTATATACTAGTAGTTTGAAGCATCCCAACTTGACAAACTCTAAGCCAAGTCTAACACTATTATTCTCAACACCAAACCATGGCCTGAGGACAACTTAGAATATTCATTATACAATGCAAGAAAAGAAATAAGTGACCGTGGTTTCAAGACATTCTTCAAGGAAACAAATAATAAGTGACCGTGGTTCCAAGACATTCTTCAAGGAAACAAATAATCTAGTATTCACGAATTAACAGTAGTATTAACTTTGAACAACAAAAGGTAGATTCTTTGCTTCCTATAATAAATTTCCAGGGAAACAAAGAGTGCCACTCACAGATATAACCAGATAACAATTTATCTCAGATATCATATCGATAATCAAATTAGCCTTAAATAATGCAAACCGCTATACAGTATACAGCAGAAATTCAAGAAAATAAAAGCAACAACAAAGGCCCTAAATCCATGTACATCTGAAACCTCTTCAAACTTAAAAATAAAACATTAAGAACATCAAAACGTACCAATTTCCGCTCTTTTCACTACCAAATTTACGAAATTCATGTCAAAAGAGAGCAAATTGTAAACCAATAGTTCGTGTTTCTCACGCATAAACCCTACAGTCCCGGGAACCACCGGTCAAATTCCCAGATTTACTACTCGTCGACAGACCAACCGGCACGTTCTCACAAAAAACACGAAGCAACCGACGCCTCGCTCTCAACCCTCCAACCTTAAAACCCACATCAGCCACCACCTTCACATTGAAACCCACACTCCCGCGGCTCCTCTCTCCATTAATACCACCCACAACCCAATCGTCAACGTACGCGTCCATTGCCGAGTACGACGCCTCCACCATCGACTGCGTCTTTGTGTTTTGCATAAACGGCGCGATGCGGGTCTGAGATAGAGTGTCCGATTTGTATAGAACATAAGAGTCGATCTCGTCATAGTAGATCTTCATCTTCTTATTGGGGTTGTACACCTGAAACCGGGCGTTCCAGTTGCCTGTGACGGTCTTCGAAGCAGAAGAAATATTAAAGTTGGACAAAGATAGAGATTGGATTTGGAAATCAGGGAGGCGGGGCCGGATGACTAGCCACATGATGAAGAGTATGGTGAAGAAGATGACGGTAACAGCGATGACGGCAACGATCATGCGACGGAGAATGAGGGCACGGCGGTCGGAGTAAAAGGGTTGTTGCTGTTGTTGGTTGTAGTAAAAATAGGGATTGCTGTTGGTGTTGGTGTTGGTGTTGGATGGTGGAGCTTGGTAGGGGTAGGCGGTGCCAGTGGGCGGCGGAGTGTGGCCGTTGGGGACAGGGTAGCCGGTGGCGGGTCTAGAAGAGTCTTGCATGATTGATGTGTATAGTCAAGATTGAGTCTTGAGAGGCGAAAGTTTGAGACTTTAAGATGTTTTTGTGTTGGTTTCCGGGTAGCCAAGTTTCTTGCTTTGGTTGGGTCACAACAGCCCAGAAGTAGAATAAAGGATAAGCGCAACAACATCTTTTACCGTTTGAATTTGTAGCTGTTCCCAATTCGAAATTAATATAAATTAATCAGCAAATTTTGATTTAACAATTTTAAGTTTGAATCATAAATTAACCACCAAATTATATATTAGGTTCAGGTTTAAGCTGCCCAGACTTAGGCCTACCGAAGCTTAACTCTTTTAAATAAAATGATATTATTTTATTTAAAATAGTTAGTTCTCGAGTCAATCTAAGTCTGAGCTTGATCTATAACTCAGCTCATATATAAAAAATAACTAAATTTAAACTCATCGACTAAAAATTGTCATCCCTAGATAATTCTAGGCATCTTAGGCTTATTTTTATCATTCAAATATGGGCCTGAATTTCCTTATTTAATTAAAAAAATATTAAATTTAAGTTTATTAAATTAATAAATTATCAAGATTTGGTAAAAATAGCTAGTTATTAAAAACAAGATTAATTCAATCTAAAGTTAACTATATAAAATAATGTTTTAAAAACTGTATCGAAAGTTAAACTGACAAGACGAAAGATTTAAGGTATAAAAGATTCAACTCATATTAAATGGTTAAATTTTCATTTCCACCAATCTTGATTATGTTGCATTAGCCATAAAATGTTAAAACTTAATTAGCTTATTTTGTTTTGTATGGGAATGAAAGGTACCTTTCTTAATTTTAACGTGAAGATGCTTGAAAGTGTACTACTTCATACGTAATTTCCTTGAGGGTTCCGATGGATATCGTAACAGCAACACTCGTCAAGCTCACGATAAGTTAATAGAATATGGAGTGTTCCGATTATTACAAGAAACAAAATACGGGAGCAAGAAGAAGGAAACTGTAGAACATGAACAAAGGGATAAACGTTGATCGATTCATTCAGTTTATATTACGAGGCATAAGATGAAAAAACAAATCGATACGACATATACATAGTTCCAGAACAATGTGTAACACTTGTTCGCTAAACTCTTCCAGTTCCCGCTGGCATCGCATTTACTAGGACCGAGTTCAACCGTTTTGGAGATGTTAGAAGGAAACTTAAACTTTACCTGAACATCCTCGCACGAAACCCTTACAGTATCTCTCGTGGTTGGCCATGTCCACCCTCCATACTTCGCCCTAGCCTCCAACTCTACATTCAAATTAACAGCTCCACATTGCTCACCGTCAAGAGTATTGTTCTTAGTGATACAGTTCATAACACGCATCAACATCCTAGTAAGATTGGTTTCTATGTTTGAATGAGCTTTCCCAGATAGTGTGAAAGCTGGCGCGGTCGTGTTGGAGAGGACCGCTTTTTTGTCGTCCAACACAGAGGCCTTGATTTCATCGAAGAAAATGTTCTTCTTATTGGGGTTTTCTGCTGAAAAAGTCACGACCCACTTCGCAGATATGCCGATAGAAGAAACGTTGAGGATGGATAACGAAGACGATTCAACGTTGAACTTAGGAAAATGAGGCTGAACATAGATCAAGAGACGAGTTACAGTTGGAAAAACACTGATGGATATGACCAATACCATGATGAAAAGAAGAAACGTAAGGAAATCCAAAGCCTGGGCTCCTGCTGTATATGCTCTGGAGTTCCGTCGGCCAATGGTGGCGGTGGTGGAATGGTTGTTGGACTGAGACATAAGGCTACGTACACGCAGAGTAAATATGCTTTTAAAGTGGGTAAGCTAATAGAGGATATGACATCCTCGTGATTAGGCAAGATTGGAGGATGCTGCTCCTTCGGTCCTTCCCCAGATAACTGAGATTCAGCGCTGAAATATATTTTTTAATGCTCTTATTACATTTTATTTTATAAAAAAAATCCATAATTAACAAATTTTTTACATCGAATAGTTATTAATATCATAAATAGCAAAAATTATTATTATTATTTTAAAATAAAATTTTTATTATTTAATTAACACCAAACGAATTTCTATTTTTGAAAACCATTTTTAAATATAAGAAGAGAAGAATTGGATTTGCAATATTGGCTAACTATGATTTCGAAATCTACTTTCTTTTTATTTAAATAACAAAAAGAAAGTACAAATAATAGCAAATTTAGGTGTACTTAAGTTTTAATTTTAATCTTTAAGAGTAATTATTAGGTGAGATTATTTTTTCTGGCCTCATTATTGATGCAGTAAAACTACTAATAAAAAATGCTTGACAAAAATTTATGCACAACTTTTTACTTTAATGAAGGTGGACAAAAATTAAAGAGCTACTATTTTAATAAATTTATGGTAAATTTAAGTTATTTATATAAGATTTAAAATGTTTATTTATATAAATTAATACTATAAAAATAAAGACCATAAGATGTTATCATCATCTATTGGTTCAGCCGGATTCTGCTGAAGTTGACCGTCGATATTCTGATCCATGGCTTGTGCGATTCTGGCTGTGAGATACCTGCAAAATAGATACAGGCACGCCGGGGGTCGGTTCCCGGAAGGCCCCTCCGACGCTCAAGTCAGTATTTTTGTAGGGTTTTGGCTGTAGTAAACAAAGAGAAGCATGGTTGAATTCTCGTACCTGAATTACGGTAGAATAATACCTTATATACCCGGGATTTGTCATTAAGTTTAGGTCTTTACGTGAGTCGTAACGTTTGCATGGGAGTCTAACACCCGATGGGCCGAACGGGCCGTGGTCATTGGGCCGTCGATATCCAGGTCGGAGCCGGGCCTGGTAGGCCGGTCCAGCCGACCTGACCATCTATTATTTAAAAATATTCTCAAACACCTAAAAAAGTTAGCTACAAGCGGTTCACTAACTTGTCTATAAATATTAGTTCAATTGATCTTGTTACTTAAATTGAAATCATTTATAACTATTAATTTACTCGATCTCTCATCACTTGAATTTGAGCTACTAATTCATTAAGTGATTTATCTAAATCACGTAACTCAAAAGAGTAACGTACAAACGGGTTAAAAAGAGGCGAATAAAACAATCTCAATAGTGTGCTTGGGATTTCCTGGTTCTTCGCTTTCGTCTCTAGTTTTTACGTCTACTTCTGTGATTCTCATGGCAACACAAACGCATGCCGGTCATCTTCCCAAGAAGGTTAAGCTCCGCGAACGTGACGAGGATCCTCCCCCAGACCCCAAGCCGACCTATAATGCGGTTTTAGGACAATCACCAGTGGACGTCGAACCAGTGGCGTGTCCATGGCCTATCGAGGAATTTATTGAGCCAGAGGAAGGAGATATAACCAATTTGACGGGGGAAGCTGGTACTGGTGTTCTGCTCTCCCAACCCTTCAAAGACAAGTTTGATAAACGATGGGAACAATCCGTGGTTATCAAACTTCTTGGGCGACGTATTAGCTATCGGATGCTTGTTTCTCGGTTGACAAATCTGTGGCGTCCGAAAGGTCCCATGAAGGTTATTGATCTGGACTTTGAATATTTTCTGGTGAAATTTATTGAACCTTGCGATTTCCTGAACGCCCTCACCAACGGACCTTGGGTTATTTTCCGCCATGCTTTATCAGTTCAACAATGGCACCCGGACTTTTGTCCCTCTCAAGCGAAGGTCACCCGAGCTGTGACATGGATCCGGTTCCCTGAGCTCTCCATTGCTCGTTATCATCCACAGATACTTGCAGCTCTGGGGAACCAAGTGGGACAAACCGTGAAGATTGATGAGACGACGCTCTTGACGCAAAGAGGCCGGTTTGCGAGGGTTGCTATGGCCATAGATCTTACTGTCCCTCTACGTAACACCGTGGAACTTGATGGTAAGAATGTGTTGGTGGCATACGAAGGGCTTCCGACCATCTGTTTCACCTGTGGGATGGTAGGGCATGAAACTACCAAATGCCCGTCATCCTCCCCGCCAACTAATGATCCCTCACCGTCGGCTCCTCGCCAGAATACTTAATTCACACCAACTCGAGAAAAGCTGGGTACTGGGGAGACTGTATCGCCTGTGGAACGTGAAAACGAGTTTGGCCCATGGATGGTGGTACAACGGCGAGCTCCTCCTACCTCCGCCCAACGGAATTCACACAGAGACACCACTAAGCAACGGTCGGGTTCTAAGGTGGGCGGCTCCCGATTTGTAGCTTTTTCAGAGCTAAACACTACCGAGCCTGACTCTGCTTCAGGGAGCGCGCACACTGCTTTAAGTGATTTGACAGGGATGGGTTCACGGTTTTGTCTCACTGATTTAGTTAGCATGGGCCCACAAAAGGGTCTAGATGGCGCCTCCACATCTTATAGACACAAACGACTTAATCGGACTGCTTTAAAAGGCAAAGCTAAGGTTCCCTCTCATCCAGCTATTACCACACGTCCAACGCCCGACATTAGACCTCAGGTAGGCACGACAAGCAGCACCGAGGTAACTCTTATTCCCACAGTACAGGATAATAATATTGCTATTAATATAAATTCTCATGCTGAGTTGATTTGTGATAACAATGTTCTCCAGTCTTATGATTTAGTAGTGGCAGACAATTGCCCAATGCAGGAAGGGTCGAATATTTTGGCAGTGGAAGATGGTGGATTGGCCCCTGAATTATTACCTCCATTTGAGCCCCCCGATGACACAACGGCGGCTTTACCTACAGAGTTGCCTGAGAAGCATGAGATGGAGATCCTGGAGAGAGACACCACGGGCACTCTCTCGGATCCAGTGCCGGTACACTCGGACGTGCAAATGCCCGATCAACGCACCTCTTTATGATGTCCATTCTCTTATGGAATTGTCAAGGAGCGGGGGGGAATGCATTTCCGGGTCATATTATGTAATTACTTACGTATATATAACCCTGGTATTCTGGTTCTATTCGAACCTTGCATTAGCGGGATCCGGGCTAGCACCGTGATTAAGAAGTTAGGTTTCGATTTTTCTTTCCGGGTTGAAGCTATCAGCTTTTCGGGCGAAATTTGGATTCTTTGGAAAGATGGCATTAAGGTTTCGGTGGCCATCGCGCATCGCCAATTCATTCATACAACAGTCAAGTACGGTGATATTTCCTTTGACTTTACTCCTGTCTATGCCAGCTCTCAACCGCAGTCGCAAAAAATCCTCTGGAGCCTCTTAGGTTGGATAGGTCAACTTCTTTCGAGGCCCTGGTTGGTGGGGGGTGACTTCAATGCGAAGCTGGAGGCGTCGGATAAACAAGGAGGAGCTTTGGGCACTCGTATATTGAATCCTCACTTTAGGGACGGGGTTCATCAGAGCGGGCTTCATGATTTGGGTTTCCTAAGGTCGAATTTCACTTGGCGTCGAGGCAGACTTTGAGCCCGCTTGGACTGGTTATTTGGTTCGCCTTCCTGGCTTCGAGATTTTCCCCATTCTGTTAACCAACATTTACCCTTTTTGGGGTCCGACCATCTCCCCTTGCTTTTTCATTTAAACACCTTCACCCTCAGGCGCCGAGGTCTACTGGGTTTTGTTTCCAAAATGCCTGGTTAACTCATCCGGGTTTCAATGCGGTCGTTTCGGACCATTGGCTCCCAGCGGAGGCGACTTTCAGCCAATCGCTTAACACTTTCGCCCTCCATCTCATGCGATGGAATAAAGAAGTGTTTGGCAATATCTTCCACCGCAAAAAACGGTTGCTCGCCCGGTTGGAAGGGATTCAACATGCGCTCCAGAATGACCTGGCGGCCGAACTTCTTGAATTAGAAAAACGTTTGAGTACTGATCTCTTACAAGTTTTGAGTGAGGAAGAAATATATTGGCATCAACGGGCCAGATGTGATTGGATTTCTAAGGGTGATCGTAACACTAGCTTCTACCATACCGTCACTCTTACAAAGAGGAGGAAGTTGAAAATTGATCGCCTTTTTGATGCCACGGGCTCTCTAGTGTCGGGCTCCGATCATCTTAGAGAGCTAGCGAGGCAGTTCTTTCTTTCTTTATATTCCCCTGACCCTGGGATGGTTCCCCCATTGACATTGTCTGGGGGCTTCCCTCCCCTGTCAGCGGACCAACTTCACGAGATCGAACGTCCCCTCCATGCAACTGAAGTCCGGAAGACTATTTTTTCCATAAACCCAAACAAAGCCATGGGCATTGATGGGTTTAATGCGCTTTTCTTTCAAAATCAATGCGATACGATCGGCCCGTCCGTGGTCTCTCTGATCCAAGCAATTTTTCGTCTGGATCATTGGGAACAGGATTTCAACCGCACCATCCTTGTCTTAATTCCTAAAATTCCTGCTCCTACCAGTATGACTCAGTTTCGACCCATAAGTCTCTGTACCGTGATGTATAAAGTGATCGCTAAACTTATAGTCAATCGCTTGAAACCTCACATGGACTACCTTGTCAAGGAAAATCATTGTAGTTTCATTCCCGGCCGCCATATCACCGATAATATCATCCTTGCGCTAGAAGTGATCCATTCTATGAGGAAGAAAACTGGTAAACAAGGATACCTTGCTCTGAAGGTTGACCTGGAGAAAGTGATGGAGAACCATGGGCATGTGTAGGACAAGCAGAGAAGCATACATGGTGTGATCCGCCTCAAGGAAGCCTAGGACATGACTTGCCTGGACGTGAGCTTTCAAGAGGAGGCTTAGGAACTGAAATTGGATCAGATTTGAAGTCTGAATGTTCAAGGCAAGGAG
>JANZXV010000211.1:4642093-4653466 GCA_027576455.1 Erythroxylum roigii | reverse complement strand
TTTATGATTTTTATTATTATTTTGAAATCCTATATGCCTCTTTATGCATTGTAATTGTTCAATTCTCGATTTTTCTTGGATACTTTTTATCTTTGTTCCCTATATATTTCTTTAGGCCTTTTAATTTCAATATTGTCCTAATTATGTTTTAAGGGTTTTTTATAAAATTGTTAGTTACAAATATTTAATTTCCCTATAGGGAATAACATGCAAAATGAGTAAGGAATGAGAAGTAAATAGTATAAAATAAAGGGTTGCCATGCTAAAATTGTGAATTGGATTATTATAGATTTTGCAATGTAAATGTGGACTGAATTGAGGATAGACATATAGTTTGGAGACCCAATTTGAGTTGTGATTATTGGTCGATATAGAAGTGTATTTTTATTACAGAGGGGACCCTTCTTTCAAAAGGAGGATGTCCATTTTATAGGAAAAATTCTGCCGAATTTTTAATAGGATCCTCGTAAAATGTGGCATCACCATTTTAAAATTAAAATAAGAGCTCTTTAGTATTAACTTATGATCTTATTGTGGAGGAGACTTATAATTATGCAAATTATTGAGGATAACACCTGATGGTTGAATTATTTCAGTATAGCTAATGACCTTGATTGATTATAATATTTCATGGCAATTGTTTTAATATATCCCGCTTTATAAACTGTGAAGCACTTTGTTCTTGGTTGCAGGAACTCATTTGTTGCCAGTATTTATATTTTGAAGGAGACTGAAGAGAAGCTTTCGTAGGTGTTCAAATGATATTCATTTTTTATATGGTGTGACAATGTCAACAATGAATTTTCACACATTTTAATGACATTTGTATCAGTTTCTATTTTTTTCATTCTATTTCTTTCATCATCATCTTCCTTCACGTACTTCAGGAAGATCCTTCTGCGTGTTAGTTGAGGTTAGTGATTTTGTTTTTTTACTACATTTTTGTGAACTTGGTTTAGTTTGGGTATATGTTTGTGGTATGAACTTCCCATCTAAACTTCCTACATTTTTAATTGATATGGCCTGCACGACGTGAAACTTGTTTGTGGTATGAACTTCAATTTTTCATTGAAATAATATAAGATGAGTTTGACTTATATTATAGTTTCAATTACCTTAATATGTCAATCCGTTATTTCATTGATTCTTATTCATTTGTTATTTTTACACGCATCTTTTAAAAACTAGCTATATGTTGAAACAATTTATTAAAATAAATATTCATATTTTAATGAATACTTATTATATTTGGCACGAGTACATATTTAATATAGGAATTTTAATATTAATAATCTTCTAACATATATGATTACAAACTTATATGTTCGATCTTCAAGATAGGTTTGTTTTTTAGATTTGAACCCATAAACCTTAACCCATAACCTGTGATGATTGCTCCTGTGAGGCTTACCGGTGAAAAATACGAGCTTAATTTGTTGTCTTGATTCACAAGTCTTATCTTAGATGTGAAGTAATATTTGGCAAACATGAATGATACTAACTCATGAGTCACTGCTTTAAATTAATAGTTGTGCAAAAATGAGTTATGTTGATAGATCATGGGTGTATAGACGATTAACACCTGATGGTTACATTAATCCTGAATTTGCTGGAGTTGAAGCTTTTATTCATTATGCATGTTCTAAACCTGCTTACAAAAATGGGCTAAAGATCAGATGTCCATGTAAAAAGTTCTGCAAACACAAATGTTTCCTTCCTATTGATGAAGTTAATGTTCATTTGCTGGGAAAAGGGTTTATCCCCAATTATTTTGAGTGGACACAATATGGGAAACTCGACATTTGTAACACCTCAAGGAGTAATTAAGTAGAATCGCCTATCAACTTCAATAAGTTTGAAGGGGGATTCCATTTAGAACAAATTATGTAGATGCAACTGAAAATCCGTACATGCAAATGGTTTATGATGCAAGCGGTAATACCTTTGATGAAAAAATGGAAAATCTTGAAGAAGAAACTAACTCACATGCAATATATTTTTTTGACCTACTACAGTCAGCAGACCAAGAGTTATGGTAAAATTGTGAGACAATGACTCAATTGTCTTCAATTGCTCGAATATTGAATATAAAGTCTAAAGGGCATATTTCGGACCGTAGTTTTGATTAAATTCTTGAGCGGTATAATGAATCATTGCCTCCTGATCATACAATGGTTAATATTTTTTATAATATGAAGAAACTTATTAGGGGTCTTGGTTTGCCTGTTGAGAAGATTGATTGTTACAAATTGGGATGTATGTTGCATTGGGGAGATGATGTGGAATTACAAAAGTGCAATTTTTTGGTCAACTAAGGTTCAAGCCTAAAAAGCGTTCAATGAAACAGAAATTAGTACCCTAGAAACGGATGTACTATTTCTCGCTAACTCCGAGACTTCAAAGACTATATGCTTCTGATGCTACTGCATCTCACATGAGATGGCATAATGAACACGAATAGGAAGACGGAATGATGAGTCATCCTTCAGATGCACTGGCATGGAAACATTTCAACGACACCCATCTTGAGTTTGTAGCTGAAAGTCAAAATGTAAGGTTAGGATTGTCGACGGATGGATTCCAACCTTTTGGCCAATCTAGCCAGCAATATTCATCATGGCTAATCATAATAACTCCTTATAATTTGCCTCCATGGATGTGTATGAAGGACGCATATATGTTCTTAACAGTGATTGTGCTAGGCCTTTCAAATTGGAAACATAAAATTGATATTTTCTTTACAAACATTGATCATAATTGCAACATCTTTGGAAATATGGTGTTCAAATATATGATGTGTCTCTAAAACAGAATTTTGTGTTGAGAGCGGCATTGATGTGGACCATTAGTGATTTTCCGACATACACCATGTTGTCTGGATGGAGCACAGCAGGAAAATTGGCTTGTCCCTATTGTGGCAACGATTCTGATGCCTTTTATCTTCCAAACGGGGGCAAAGTGTGTTGGTTTGACAATCACAGGAAGTTTCTTCCTGCAGATCATCCATTTAGATATAATAAACAAAAAGCTCATTAAGAATAGGATGGTAAAAACACCTCCTCACCCTTATAAAGCTGGTGAAGAGATTTTCCTGAAGCTCAATGAATAGGCTTGCTAAAAGTTACAGAATTTAAAGCTGATGAAGTTAATCCAAGCATTAGTAAAAACTTTGGTTGGAGAAAATGAAGCACCTTTTGGGATTTGCCATATTGGAAAACTAATTTGATAAGTCATATTCTAAATGTGATGCATATTGAAAAGAATTTTTTGACAATTTGTTCAATACCATAATGAACATTGAAAGGAGGACAAAAGTTTGTTTTTTAAAAGTTAACATCATCTGAGATCAAGTTCACTGAAATGGAAATAGTAAGAAGGGAGATTCTAGTAATTTTGTGCAAGTTAGAATAAATTCTTCTTCCAAAATTCTTTGATTGTATGGAGCATTTACCTGTGCATTTAGTACATGAGGTAAAACTAGTTGGTCCAATTCAATATTGATGGATGTATCCATTAGAGAGGTAAGTCAAAATCAAATTATTGTAATTGAAGTTGTAACATGTTTTAACTATTAAATTGTAATAACCATATTTTCTAACATAGGTATTTGCATTACTTGAAGAAAAATGTCAAAAACAAAGCTAGAGTTGAAGGTTCGATATGTAATGCTTATTTAATGGAGGAAGCTAGTATATTTTGTGGACATTATTTTGAGCCACATTTTCACACAAGAGAAAGAAAAGTTCCTTGTAATGACGATGGGGGAGGAACAAGTGATGCTAATGGTAACTTATCCATTTTCACATATCCTGGGCGAGCGTATGGACGTGCAACAAGAAGAATGTTAACAGAGTAAGAAATTGAGGCTACCTATGGTTACATTTTATTGAACTGTCAAGAAGTTCAACCTTTCGTGCAGAAAGTTGAACATGATTATATCGATTTTCAAATTTTGTCTTGTTCATAACTAAAATACATAATAATGTATTTAGATTATTCAAGGCATTGTTACACGAGATCATGCCAGGCAGCACACAAGATGAAGTAAATAATAAGGTTGGAAGACACTTTGCACGATGGTTCGAGAGATATGTAAGTTTCCGCTTACAAATATTCTCATAATTGAATTATAAGATTTAAGTGTTGAAATAACATTATACTCATTGATATGATATTTTCTTTTTATGTAGCCCTTTGAAAATCCAATACAGAACAAGTTCATTTGCGAGCTTACTAAGGGACCTCTACGAACTATTAAATTATATCCAGTGTATTTCGTTAATGGATACAAATATCATACAGAATATCATGGTCATAGCATGGCAACAATAAATAGTGGAGTTTCCATACAGGGTGAATTGATGGATTACTATGGTAAAATTATTGAGATACCTGAAGTTGAGTAGCCTGCATTGCCAATCAAGCGAACTATGATATTTAAGTGTGATTGATTTGACTCGACTCCAAATGTTGGAACAAAAGTGCATAGCCGATACAATCTTATTGAAATCAACAACTGAAGAAGATTAAGACAATTTGAACCTTTCATGTTGGCTATGCAAGTGAAATAGATGTGTTATGTCCCTTGTCCCAGCTTATGACGAGATAAGTCAGATTGGTTAGCGATTTGCAAAGTTAAACCTAGAGATGTTTTTGAATCACATGGAAAAGGAGAAAAGAGAATTGAAAATGAAGCGTTTCAAGAAAATGCTTATTTTATAAATACATCTATCACATATGATGATAACGAACCTTTGAACGATCCATCTAATGAATATGTTGAAATTTCATCTGGAGAGGAGGATGAGGGTCAGAGATCTGAAGAGGAGCCAGATTTTGATTCTTATTCTTCAGAATATGAAGATGAATGTAATTTACAATTAAGTTATGATAGCGATTAATATGTGTTTGTATTTGAATATTTTATTCGATAAAGAAGATCATTTCAAACTTTTCAATATATTGTGTCAAATATTTAATTCAAATTCTTAATCAAGGAATGTCGACAAGGCATCTGGTTTCGAATAGTAGTAATTCGTTATGTTGGGAGGAATACAGCAAAATTGTCCCTGCCAAAGGAGTAAACAATGCAACAAAAATCTCCACTTCTTTAAGTAATGATCGTTTGCCTTCCATGGCCGATCTTCTACTTCAAGTGTATAGTATCATCTGAACAACGTAATTTTCCTTATTATGTACATCTCATTTCCTTTTATGAAGCTATTATATTTATTCACATTTGATGGTATATACTACATATTGTTTTAAGCTTGCTTGCATCTCAAAGATGACATGTATACCGAAGGAGGCGAAAGCAATGACACAATGATCGATAAAGGATTAGGAAAATCAGTTGCTTTGGAAAAGTTGGTAATTTCACAGAGTTCATCTGGACATTCACATACGTATGAGTTTCCATGATAAGTTCGTTTAACGAGTATCTAGTATGACAATATGTAAGTTTTATACTAATTGTGTTATAGGTAAACCATTTCATAACGTTTTATCTACAAGTTTAGCAATAGCGGAAATGCTATTGCAAGAAGGTGTTCAAAACCTTACACGTGAGGGAAGAACTTTCACTGTTTCTATTGGTGCGTTCGAACATGTCAGGACCCTTTTCGAGAATCCAACCATTGGGGACTCATTTACCTTCATTGACTCTCATGTAACTTGGAATCCAAGAAAATAATTATATAATTGTGATTTATCTCTACAATACACTAGCCTTAGCTTTAAACTCATTATATTATTGTTCTACGACTGTAACAATTATTCTCATAATTAAATTCAAAGTTTGTACTTCAACATGATATTCAACAAATCGCAATATCCTATTACATATATTATGTAAAATATTGGATTCAAATTCAAATTATTATATTTCTACAAAATTCGATAAACAATGAATTTCAGGTAGAAATATGAGACCAAAGAGACAACGTGATGTAATGCGGCCCAGGTTCAAACGTATGTTCGGAGGTACTTACTGTGAGGGTGGATCATTATAGTCTCCAGCTGCAACGGAATCACTACCTCCACCTCCAGGGCCTACAGTTATAGATGAAGCATCATCTGCTGCTCCTGATGCTTCACCATCCACCAATCCTTCATCCGCTATATCCGCTACCCTTATAGCGGATAAAGGAGATGATCGCCAGCTTGGAGCTGAGGGACCTGATGGAAGAAAGTATATTATAATAGTCAATATTATGTAAGTGAAATCGCAGGAAACACTATATATGTTTATAATTAAGTTATAGGTTTAAATTTTTGCAAATGGTATAAAATTATTTGTTCTTATATTAGCTTAATTATGTCTGGACTGTGTTCCAGACATATGACATCTACATTTAAGGAGAGGATTGATCCTGAGGGTTATGTATGGAAGAAGATCTCTCAGGCCACAAAGGTGTTTTACTTTCAGGAGTTTGAGGTACAATATGCAAATAATTTACTTTTTCATTTATTTGTATACATTAATTACATAAATAATATTAGATTATAAGTTATCGAATTTTTCCTTTTAATTTCAGAAACAATTTTACTGGGATTCTGGTATCGACAAGGTCATATATGGTGTATGGGAGAGGTGAGCTCATATATGTTATCGCAATTTTATTAGTGCAATACACAAGGTCGGTGTATGACTGCCTCATATTTCTGAGGGCATATGGAGTCGTTGGCAAGAGTACTGGACATCAGCTGAGGCAATGTTCATCTCAAGGTATAACTCGACTAATAGACGTAGAGGCCCAGGGGGAGACAATCTTCCCGTTTATACGGGAGGATCAATTACCCACTACGAGCATGCAGAAAGACTTGTAAGTATCTAACTATTACACTTATATTCTAATTTTTTACTTTACTATATTTCAATTTAAATTGATGTGTGAATGTTGTGATAAAAATATGTGTATTATAGATAATGATCATAGGATAAATGTCTGGTGCCATATATGGTTGTGGCGAGTTATTTTCTTTATTCAATAAGGGGCAATATCATAAAAATAGAGGAGACTCTGCCGAAATTTTTATAAATTCTAGTTTAACTTAGAACAATTTATTGTTATGCAGGAAAAGACTATGGGCATAAGGTCTACACCCCGTTAGTTGTTTTTGCATACTCACATTAAGAAGCATGACGGTGTGACATTCGTCAACAACTGATGTACAAAACTGAATGTATGTGAAATTCATGCTTTAATATTTGTTCTTAATAATTATGACTTACTAATTATAATATAAGCATTGCCTCCTAATACGACCAAATACAAGAAACAATTCAGCGACAGTCTCATGAAGAACAAGTTGTTGATGAAAGCCAGACATATTTTGATATAGTGGGTGGTAGGGATAGTCGTGGAAGGACCATCGGGCTAGACTCATTTGGGAACACATGTTATTCGCACTCCTCTACGTCCAGTATAGCAGCATCAAGTAGATGGCCGATAGTGGAATGTATCCATCAGCTTAAGAGCACAGTGCAAACCTTGACAAGTCAGTTGCAACAAACAATGGAGTACATGACTAAGCTCCAAAATGACTTGAAGCAGTTGAAGGGGAGGGATAGAGACTCAGACCATCCGTGCTCACCAGGATAATAGTAGTCATTTGGTTTGAATTTATGTATAATTTAATGTTTTTATTATCAATGAAGAAATTTTTTCCTTTATATGATCAATTAATTTTCTGTTTAAACAAATTAAATATATAAACAAATCAAAAGATTATGCTTAGATAATTTATAACTGTTGAAATTATCTAAATCAAATGTAATGTCGAGATTTTAAAAAAGAAAATACTTACAGACATAATTGTGGTAAATTGATGAAAATGTGTATTGTCCTTACCAACAAAATTCAAGTCTCCGTCTGTAAGTTAAGTCATATTATCGATGGATGTTTGGTTTCTGTTCGTAATTTGAGCGATATGTTCACATTTTTACTGTGCATTCACTGACGGTTTATCACAAACCATCTGTATCTATACCGACTGAGACAATTCTTTTCATCAGTAAATTTACCGATAGGAGGTGTGTACTGTCAGTATATTTCTCACAGAAACAAGATTCCATCGGCAACGTTACCAACACCCAATTTCGCAACGTATTTTTCCGTCGGTGAATACAGTCGCAAAATTAAATTATCGACGTCAGTAAACACCCTTTTTCTTGTAGTGTTTTAAAATAATCAAAGCAATATGATTTTTCATATTGTTGTTAATTACTTCAACTTAATTCTTAGAATCAGTGATAATAGTTGTACAATTGATCCTTACACTTATGTAAAAGAAAATTCTCAAACTTTTCTATACTTTTCAGCCTTTCACTTTAATAAATGCTTAATTGACTATAATTATACACTCATATTCAATATGATTTGCTTGAAATTATATAGTTTTGTTGTTATTTGGTACTTAATTATCTTCAAGCACTATAAGAAAAATAAGTTTTTGCGAGGAAATTATCAACAGAAAATAAAGATTTTCCGTAGGGAATAAATTTGGCGACGAAAATTATAGATGGAAAGAAATATCGGAGAAGCGGCCATTGGTAAATTTAGCGACAAAATTTTGGATTTTTGTCGGTAAGTTAAACTGAATTTATCGACGGATTTACAGTATTCCGTCGCTACTTCACGGACGGAATTCCAATATTCCGTTAGTGAATTTACTGACAATAAATCGTATGTCCATCCCTAAAGTTACTGACGGACATTTAACAATCCATTATTAAATTTATTAATGGAAACATGAATTGTAGCTAAATTTTTACCAACGGTATGATGTATTCAGTCGGTAACTTACGGACGGATTTATTTATTCCGTCTCTAATTAGCAATGAAATACTATATTTTGTTCGTACATTATTGACAAAACGTATCTTTTTGTTGCTAATTAGCGATGGAATATTGTTTTTCTGTCAGGAAAAATTAGATTTGATAAATTTTTGCTACCATTTTTCACTTCTTATCTGAGTTTTTTGTTCATAATCTTATAGTTTTTTGTATATTTAATTTGTGTAAATAATATAACATTGATTAATAAATATAAAGTAAACATTATCCTGATTGTTAATATAATAAAAAATTAAAACGTATAGGAATAATTATCTTGAAAATAACTGTAAATTAAGAATTTATACAGAAACTTAAGAGTAGCAAAACAACAAATACATTCACTTATTCATTTAAGCTATGCAGGTGGTGAAGGCGGATGCTCTGACTACTATGATGAGTTATTATCCCTCCCCCTCAATTGGTCCATCTCATTATGAAGTTGGGCTATGTACTCTATAGATTGTTGCTACTGAGTTGCCAACCTCTCCACCGTGCTCTCAAGCTGGAGGACTCTCTCGTTTGATATGGACTGCCTACTAGATCCAATTGTAGTGGATGTGGAGGATTGCGAATAACATGGGTTCGTAAATGAACCTAAGTTGAAAATCCTTCCATAGCAGTCCCTACCACCCACTGCATCAAGATGCGCTTGACTCTGATTAATAGTCTCATAGTTATGAAACTATCGTTCAATACTTTCTTGTATTTGGTCCAATCAATATAATTGTTTATGTTACTAAGTGATGCTTTTTAAGAATTAATATTAAAGTATATATTTTACATTCATGAACTTGTCCACATCGGGTGTTGACAAAGGTCATATCATCATGCTTATTGGTGTGAGTGTGAAAAAGAGCTAGAGTGGTGTAGGCTTCCTGCCCATAGACTTTTCCTGCATAAGAATAAATTGTTAAATTTAGAAAAATTTCAGCAAAATTTCTATGATATTTATCCCTATTAGAGAAAAAAAATTTAACTCAACAACACAAAAATTAATGGCACCAAATGTTTATAACATTATTATTCTTTATAATGCAAATATATTTTCATTTGATGTATGGTTAACAGGCTACAAGACTTTGAAAGATACACTTTCATGATGATTTCAAAGAGATTGTTTTGGAGATGATTGTGAATTTATCATATATATAATAAGGTTAATGATAGTATAGTTGTCCTCATCAATGGTAGTATGTAGAGACATATTGCTCATAGAGAACAACAATTCATATTAATACGCATCGAACACACCAGAAAATAAAACCTATCTCTATATAACTAAATTTGTAGTGATGGAAAGCAAAGATCGTATCTATAGAGAGTGTGTATTTAGCTTTTGTATTGGATAAATTAGTGTTACGATTTAAGAGGGAGTTTGGTTGAATTCAATTAACAAAATAAAGTAAAACAAAACTACTAGAGATAAATCAAATCAAACAGTACAAAATTACTAGAATTAACCAATAGGTTTTGAATCTACTTTGTGTTTCAATCTCAACCTTCATATGAATGTGCACAATTAATTGTCATGTTATTTTTGTACCTCTCTTTGAAACTATTAACCGTTGATTAAGAATATGCTCTGTTAATCCCAGTTTTTCCATAGGTTATATCTAATTAAAATAAACCCTTTAACTAGGTCTAACTATTAGACAACCTAGAATAAGCTCTTTAGAGTTAGTATAACAACCATGTTACGTAATAAGAAAATAGGTTAATCTGAAAAACAACCATATAAGCTCGAGTCATTAATCTATACTATATTAGCCTAATGATACATGAGCATTAGTTTACCACAACTGAATTAGAGTTCCAATGATTATGTATTGTAATATAGATTTTAGTGATGGGTTTATATATGAATAATCTATTTAGAGTGTCTAAATCATTTATATATAAATCCCAAAGCATTAATCATAAAATAACATAATCAATTCCAAAAGATTTTTAAGAATAACATCACTACATTAATCAATGCCTAAATATGTTCATCTGCCTTGATATCCCCTTTGAACTAAAAGGATGAAGTTTAGTTCCTCACCAAAAGGTATGGAATCTACACCCTTTCATGTCTCCAAAGTCTTCATACCTTATTTGGCCTCTTAAATGCCATTTTATATTAAAAATTAAGATTTTGTCATAATATGCGATAAACTAGATAAGATTGTGAGTGACCGTATGTGTCATTTAGACTTACACATTCACAGTGAACTACACAGCCACATACACGACTATGTAGCTCACTTAAATATTCGTGTAATTGTACACATAATTACGACCATGTAAGCTGTAGTGTCTTCATTTCTTTGACTCTTTGTCCCTTATTCACCCTAATTCATCTATTTCTTACTACAAAAAGGCAAATATGATAGAACATTGAAACAACGGTTCTAAGGATATGTTTTTAGCTCATTTTGGTTCTTGTTCCTCTAACTTGTACTTAAAAAAATGTGAACCAAAATAAGTATCTGAAGCACAATATAACATTAATCACTAATCATTATGGAGTAAATATGTAGTCAATTGAGCACTT
>JANZXV010000211.1:4628867-4641993 GCA_027576455.1 Erythroxylum roigii | reverse complement strand
AAATATTAATTTATCGGTTAATTAATATCTCTATAAAATAATAAATATCATGATCCCAACAATATTAATTTATAGAGTTTTACTGTATGATCAAATCATGGGCACAATAAAAGAAAAAAATGTACGATTTCCAATCGGATCATAATAATTATATTTTTGATGAAATCCTTTCGAAATTTTTTCGATGTGTTAACCTCAAGCTGTTCACACATCCAATCTTTAACACTTTCCACAAAGTAGGATAAAGTTATTCAATTCTCTAAGAGTAATTAACAGGAGTGTTATATATCTCGCTTAAGCTTATTCCTATTTATAGAAAAAGCATTAGAGTATATTTGATTTTATTAAAACTAAATTAATTATAATTAGAGTTTAACTTTAATTATAATTAAAATATTCCTTTCTTGCAAGATGTTTTGAATAGCTATCACTCTTTCATCATGCTCACTGGGATCTCGCTTGGAATTTTAATCTTTCTCAGAGTCGGTCTGATAATTATAATTAATTTAGTTTTAATAAAATCAACTATTTCATATTTGATCTCTAAAGTTTGTCAAACTTTACAATTATGTTCAACTTAATTGAAATTGATTTTTCTCTTTTAAACTGCTCTTTATATGTAATTCATTAAGTTCCTAATATATTGGCAATGATTATAAATTATAATTAGAATTCATAATTAGAATTAGAATTAGAATTAGAATTAGAATTAGATATTAAAACTCTTTTTTAATTTATCTTTAATTATCAATTTAAACAATTTCTAATCATATATCACGATTGAGGCATAGTATCATATCATAATCACACAAATATAAGGAATGCCAAAGGGACTTGACTTAACCTATCCATGCATGGTAATTATGTATAATTTAATCATTTTGTTATCTAATATTTTAATTAGTCAAAGTACGGATATAGTGTCTACTCTTTTGAATTCAATCATGTTTGTTCTTGTTAATTAGAAATTGATTTATAATTAATATTTGAAAATATCTTTTCAAATATCGTTTCATTCTAGCCAGAGAATTCCGTAAACAACTACTAATCAAGAACAGTAGAACACTCTCTCTAATTACTTTAAAGTGACGAATTTTTTATTGACTTACTGAACTATCTCAATATGATTCATACTACTTCCAAGTACTACCGAATGAGCTACCCTGAATAGGACAGATCATAAATAACATCAAAAAACAGTAACTCTTACATGAGATACCTTAGTAATTTCAAGTATAAGAATCAATTATACAACCATCATAATGAGAAAATTCATAGACATATAGATAATATTTTATTTAGGATCCTCATAATCGAGTCAGTTCAATGAACTTATTCTCTAATAAAGACTCATACTTTAGTTTAAGTATCTCCATACTTTAATTTATGAGGTTAATTACTTTCTTTATTAGAAAGAGATATAACGTGTGATAGTTTTACTGTTTCATCAATATCTTATCTTGATGAAACTACAATTTAAGAATAATTATATGAGCAAATTGAATCTTATGATTATGATCTCATCATAATTTTAATTACAAACTAATTATTCTAAAGATTTTATCTTTAGTAATAAAACATCAAATGCAATTAACATAATACATAAAGATAAAGAATGTCTTTATTAATTAAACAACAATGTCATACATAAAATTGCAATCAATCGATTGGTTGTAAATTCATAAGCTAATATATTTATGGACAATCTTTACTCAGCGTAAATAAAAAATTATACATACGAATTTAAGAGGGAAACATTTAATATAATTACATTAGCTTATAGTTTGATGTGATGAATTCAATCATTTTTTAAAAGATTACACATTTTTAAGATAAAAAGTAATCAAACTTTATATTAATAATAAAAAACATATACTCTTACAAAAGAATAAATATGCAGAAAAATAATACACAGTTTATCAACTAAGTTCTTTTAGCATAAGAGAGATTTCGGGTGATTCTAGCTATAATTTTTTACCATCAAATTAAAACAACCCATCCTACTCTATTTAGTTAGGAAAAGAGGAACCTCCTTATAAATATCTAATTGGAAAAGAACCAAGATTCAATCCCGTACAAATAAAAGTAATAAACTAACAATTCTATATAGTAAACATTGAAATGGTTTGATCCTTAAGATGAATACCATATAAAAGAGACATTCATGCTCCAAAATAAAATATTGCAACTTGTATGTTATGTTTAAATGTACAAATTTGGCAAGGAAGTCTTATTTTTCTGAAATTAAAAATCCCACATTAAGCCACACCATATTCCACCTTGTTGATTTATTTAATCTGCTCATCTTATTTATATCAATTTCTATGTTAAATAATTATGGATTTTTTTCTTTTTCATATGTGTTATCTTTTTTTTTAAATTATCAAGTAGATATTGTTCAGCTTTAACATTCGAAATCATATATATAATATTTGATTCTTGAAATTTTTCAAAATTTAAAATTAAATTCAACTTAATTTAAATTAAATTTTCTCTATCTATATCTTATTATGTTCCTAGTATCTTGACGATAATTATAAATTATAATTAAAAATAGATAATTAAATTTCAAATATTTTAGATTAATTGTTATTTCAACCTAGATAATCAAACTTATATGATAATTAAAATTCCCTATAAGTAAACTCTGAAACTTTAACGTTTGATTCCTTAATTTCTCTTTGCTAATTTATTTGCACTGTTTTTACTAGTTCAATAATTCAATTATCTTTTATCAATTATATTTTAGAGTTTTATTATTAGGATAGGATTGCAATCTTTCTACAATGCTTACAGATCAAGTAGATCATCATCCTCATCGCTATTCGTGCAAAATCACTACCCTCTCACATCTCAACTTTTGTTGAATGATTTAGTTTTTTTATTCAATTTTCACTTAATTTTATTTTCTAAGACATAAAATCAATGTTAGTATAATATGTTGGACTTATTGGTTGGGATCAAATTTGAAAATTTAATAATAATTCAGATTTGAATTTGAAAATTAGGCCTTTAATATCTATTTTCTAATAATATCCACACGGATAAAAACAATTTATAAATGGTATATTAAGGGGTATACTAAGACTGTTAGCTGTTGTAAGATGTACAACAATTTTAAGTTTTATTAATTTAATCAAACTATAATACTAATTTTAATTAAACTTTAACCGAAATTATAATCAATTCTAGTTAAATATCGATCAGGTCTCAATAAAATTTAATATCTAATACCGATCCTTATTTATCAAATATATGACATTTAACCATAAGGTTTTTTATACTTTATAATAAAGTCTAACTTAATTACATTATTTTTTTCTTTCTCCAACCGTACTCTTTATGTATGACCTATTAAATTCGTAAATATGTTTCAAATTATACAAATTATAATCATTAAATTATTATTAAAATTATTTAATTAAATTTCTTTAATTTATATTTATTTCTTTAATTAAATAATTTATATCTAAGAGTTGGTATTTAATAGTGCTTCATGATTACTCAAACAGTAAGAATATCAAAGTGATTTTGATTACTATTTTCAAACATGATATTTCTGTATAATTATTCCTTTGGTCGCATAAAATTTTCAATTAGATTTAGAATATGAATTTAGTTTTTATTTTTTAAGTGAAATCATATCAGTCCTCCAACTTTTGTAAATTATTCTTTTAATAACATCTTAAAGTTATTTTCAAAGCATTATTCTGCCTTGGTCAATAATTTTTCAAATAGTGAAACATTTTCTCTAGTTACTTTAGCCCAGTAAAACATATATTAATCAATCAATTATGCTCACATAGTTCATATTATATTCTATAATTACCAATTGAGCTATCCTTAGGTAGGATAAATTGTAGGTGGTACTAAAATATAATAATCCTTATATATGATATTTTGGAGATCTCAAATCTAAGGATCATTTGTATAATTATTACATTGACCTTTTCCATAAACACGCAAATAATATTTTACATGAAAATTTGCCAATTTAATGAACTTATTCTTTAATAGACAATCACATATTTATTTAAGTAATTTAATATGTATGATAAACTAAAGAAATATAATTCATATTGATCTTTTTGCTATTAGTGTCATCTAGTATTAACATAACAACATCTAAAAATAATTTTAATTAAATACTATTTGAACCTCATAATTATTATGAACTTGTTATATTTTATTTACAAAGCATAATTATTTCATAAACTTTGTCTTATTAATTATTTAATTCTAAATATCAATATCTTAAAATAACTGAAATTAAATATATCACAACGCCACAACCCAACATGGCTTCCCTGTCTAAACCATCTTGCAATAACCGTGTCCTTACTTGCAATATTGTAACTGGTGATTTATCCACCTTCTGGAATCAAACATGGTTAACTTATCTCTGTGATCAGCAACGTAAATTGTAGCGAATACATTCTTTTTGCAGCTAAGCTACGTAAGCTAAACATTTGACTGAGCATTATAGTATGAATGAATACAGTAATAAGAAACTGAAAAGTGTTAAAAGTATCTTCGAAACCACGCTGCGATGACATTTATGAGGAGATTACTGGCTGTATGGTTACTATGTTAGAATTCCTCGTATGCGTACTTGAGGAAACCTGTGTACTTGAGTAAACCCCATATCCTTGAAAAGTATGTGTACTTGGGTAAACCCTTTTTCATTTAATCAGAAAAAAAAATTGATACAATCACTAAACGAGTTAACTTTGATCGGACCAGAACATGTTTTTTTTACTTTTAGGAGACATTGAAGCGTTAGAAGGACTACCTGACACTGAAATCCAGGATAATCGTGGCATATCACATGTCGTAAGGTCACTGAAACTCTTGGGCCTACCAGTTGCAGGAAGTGATGGAGCTGGTGAGAGCATCATTCTGAACCATCGTATTGTTATTCTCGGACTGATTGGTTATTGATGTGCTTCCCTTCGCAATTTGCTCGAAAAGACGTACAAGTGACAGGAGCCTCAAATTCAAATTTGGAAAGTTGCATTAAATTTTATTTTAATCAGCGGAAAGCTGCTTGAAAAAGATTAGTGATGTGCAAGTTAACAACGACGACAATATTGATTTAGTGAAAGTATACGCGAGTCTTAAGAGAGAATGTATTGAATAGACCTATATGGAGAAAAAAAATTAATAATAATAATAATATACATAAAAGATAATAATAAAATAAAAATAAAAATAAATAAATACATATAAGTAAAATATAAAATAAATAATACAATAAATATAAAACAAGATAAATAATAAAAGAAAAAGAAAAACAAGTAAGAAGACAATTTAATAAATAAATCAAACAAGTCATTACAAAACAAATATGTAAGCTAAGTGAAAAAATGTTTAGGTTAACTAACTAAGAACGCAAAAGACCTCTTTATTCAAATTGTCATCTGTCCCTTGCCGTGTTCTCTTGTAGACTCTCTTCTTCGCACCCTCCTCCATCGCCGTCTGCTCTTCCCTTCTTTCCTTGAGTACGCTTTTCCTTTTTATTCAAATTGTCATGTAGTTTCAAATTGTCATTTATGGACAAGGAATCTGCGACGACAAAGAGCATCGCCGCGTTGTTCGCAACGTGGCTGCCCCTCCATCGCCGGGGTCGAATGAGCCTCCCCTCTACGCCACGCCACTGCCAGCCTCGGTGAAGGTAACATATATTTTTATTGTTTTGGTAAAGTATGTAAGGCACGAAACAACAGCCCCAACCTTGAACAATTTCCAGTTGCACGCTTTTATCTTATGCCTCTTTATTTTGTCATACTAATTTATTATCGAGTGTCTTTGGGTGTTTTCTGGTTAATAAGCTATTATTTTAGTTGTCTCTTTGTGCATCTCTCGGATGTTTGTGGTGGTTTCGGGTCTCAGTCCCAATTGTTCAGTGCACTCTTCTTTGTTTTTTTTACTGTTATGTACTATCTAGTCGTCTAAGGGAGGATGAAGCTCGTGAGTAATGCCCAACCTCGCTGTGGAACGAGCCAGAGTGGGTTCTGCTTATAGGTTTCGGTTTGTAGCTTTTGTTAGATCTAACAAAGAAGGTTGTTTGGGGACAGTTAGGGTTTGCGACATTGCTTTGTTTTGAATGAACGTTTCGGAATAATGTCTGGCACACCAACCGTTACCTTTGCCACCTGCCTTGAGCCGACTAACGACTCTATTATAGTAGGGCGCCGACTGACAAATCTGCAGTCAATCTTTTTTTTTCGGGAGAACCATTGGTAGTCTGCTTTAAAACCTTCTGACTCTATTAATACAAGACTTCTTTTTCTTAGTTTTATTTTCAACTGGACTCAGCAACTTTTCATCAAAGCCTCCGTTCCTTCTCCTTATCTTTCATGCATGCCTCTTCAGCTGGAGTTCCCTTCCCAAATTCGTGTTTGTCTCTGCAGTAGTTTCTAGCCTACACCTTTTTATTTACTTTTAATCTATTACTATTATTTATATCTTTATTGCTATTATTTTTATTCTTATTCTTTATTTAGTTATTTCGATTATTAATTAATTTATTTATCAAGTTATTGGATTAATCACGTTTTCTTCATTATTATCAATTTTTAAAAAAAATTCTTTTTACCATTACTTGTATTTCATTTATTTTATGTTTTTAATGAATTGTTTATGTCACCTGCATCATTCTTATATTGTCTCATTTGCATGTGGATTCACCGGAAACAGTCTCTCTACTATGTAAAGGTAAGGCTGCGTACTATCGGACCTCCCTAGACCCCGCTTCATTGCTGGACTTCGAACTGGGTGATGATAATGATCCTAGTATGACAAATTTTTTTATTGAGAGTTATGTTTTCTTTAAGTTCTACTAAAGTCATATCATTCTTTATTACCTTTTTCCGGTTCTTCTTAGGCCTTTTTTTTCTCTTACAATGTCTAAGTAAAATCTTCTTGCATCTTTTCACTAGACCGTCAGGGTATCTCCTCTTAATATGTTTATATCGTCTAAGTCTTGTCTCTCTTAATTTTTCATTAATATTAATCACATTTAATGTCTCTTACCATTTTATTGTTAATCATATCTCTTATCGTAAGGCATAGCATCCTCATCTTTGCCATCATTAGCTTATGACTATGCACTTATTTGATAGGCTAACATTCTGCATTATAGAGCATGGTCAGCTTAATCACTAAACGATAAAATTGACCTTTGAACTTGAGTGGTATCTTCTTATCACATAAAACTCTTGGTGCACTTCTCTATTTAAGCCACTCTGATTTGATACGGTGAACTTTGTCTTTATCGATCTTTTCGTTACTTTGGATAATAGATCCTAATACTTAAAACACTCTTTTTGTGGTATAACTTTTGAACCAATCTTTATTTTCATATCATAAGTCACCTTATGGCCCGAAAAGTTACACTCTAAATACTTAGTTTTAGTCATGCTTAGTTTAAAGCCCTTCGCCTCTAACGTATCCCTTCGAAGTTCTAGCTTGACATTGATATCCTTTTTTGTCTCATCTACTAAAATAATATCATCTGCAAATAATATACACCAAGGCATATCTGCTTGAATATTCTTGGTGAGCTCATCCATCACTAGTGTAAACAAAAAGGAGCTTAATGAGGTGTCTTGATGTAGCCCAATATCGATAAAAAAAATATTTATATCTCCTCCTATCGTCCTTACTCTAGTCTTTACACTTTCATACATATCCTTAATAACTCGTATATAAGTCATAAGAACTCTTTTAATTTCTAACACCTCCACATGATTTTCTTAGATACCATGTCTATACGCCTTCTCTAAATCAATAAAAACTGTGTATATTACACTGTCTTTCACTCTAATTTTCCATTAATCTTCTAAATAGATGTAAAGCTTCTATCGTGAACCTTTTTGACATGATGCCAAACTAGTTCTCCGAGATAGAACCATTCATTCTCACTCTCTTTTTTATCGCCTTCTCTTACAATTTCATGGTGTGACTAAGTAGTTAATTAATGTCTCTATAATTGTTCCAACTTTGGATGCTCCCTTATTTTTGTATAAAAGAATTAGCATACTAAGTCTTCGCCTATCTGACATTTTGGTAGACTTAAATATCAAATCATCTTTTATACAACGAACTTGGTTTATGAATCTCGACTTAAAAATATCCTTTCTCCATATTCAATTTTCAATTGTTGATATAATTTTTTTGTAAGCTTTGCTTTTAGCTTCTAAGATTATTTTATTAGTCTCTTTCTTTGTCAATTTTTAACTTTCTCTACCTATATGGTGGTTTCCAATTAATAGAGCTTTATAGGCTCCATTTTTTATTTTAACATTTTTTTTATACATCTTCATTATACCACCAAAACTCCAACTTACTACCCTTATGTCCTTTAAAAATACCTCAGATCTATTTAGTTGTATTCTTTAAAAGAGTTGCTATTCTCTTCCACATCTGGATAGCATCTCTTTTCAATTTTCATTCTTTTTCATATATTACTCTATCCCTAATTTATTCTACCATATTCTCTTTCAGATTTCACCTACATCTTCTAGCATTTCTTTTCTTCCTCCAACTCTTAATTATAAGATCCGAAACTAGCAATCTATGTTGAGTTAACAAAGCAAGCATTAGATATTACTTTGCAATCCTTGCAATCTGCTTACGAGAAAATAGTCAATTTAAGTTTTCATAGTTCTATTCTTAAACATCACCATTAAATCTTCAAGTTTGCCTCGTTACATTGACCCTTAAATTTACAAGTGGTAAGTTCAATGTGGCGTATTGTGTTTTCCAAGAAGTTGAGGTCAATGCTACCGTCTGAAGGGCAACGATCGAATGCAATTTGCGTTCAGCGCAGTACTTGGCATTGTCGATTTTACCTTTTCTTTCTTTCTGCAAAATTTAATTATGTACTACATACGTAATTGTCTGTCATTTGTCAACAAGTTTAAGGAGTAACTCTTGTTCCTAAATTGATTTCCTTTCCGTCCACACAACCATCATGAATTTAGAGGAACCTTCCAGCCAGTTTAAATCCCCTGACGACCAGAAAAGGTAAAGAAGACAATAATGAGAAACGAAGAGAAAGCACCTTCTTGCGAAATTGTAAGCCACTTCATTCCATACCCCATATCTCCCTATACATTTTATGGAACAACAAAGCAACACTATTATGCAGACCCAATGTGTGGAAGTCTAGAGCTTTACTTGCTAAACTTGGCTGACACTACTTCCCAACAGTCATTGATACAATCATGAATCCATCCACTTCTGAAAGTAACAGAAACTGAAGTTCATGTTTGTCAATTCTATCTAAACAGATCTCCACCCTTTAGTAAAGTGAGGATAGACATCGTGCAACTTCTGGGTGATCATAAAAAGTTAGTGAATGTTAGAACGACCCAACACTGGAATCTATGTTAGTCACTGCAAGACAAAGAGGTCTTGCTCTTAACATATCCAGATTAGGAAACAAGCAGATAGCTCACTGTAAGCTGCTTGGCCTACCAGTTGCAGGGATTGATGAAGCTTGAGAGAATGCATGATTACCCATCAAAGGGTTAGTCTCCAAGGCCATGGTTGATGGTGTATTCCCCTTCACAGTTTGCTCCAAAAGACGTACAAGTGACATAAATATTTCCATCCTTGTTATATCTCTGTTTGCCTGTACAGAAATTGCAGTGTGCATCAACTGAAGTTCTGAACATATACCATCTGGCTTTGCATATCTGAAAATTTCTAGTTCACCCATAAGCACAGAAATTTTGTTGATTTCTTTGCACCGAGATTAGAAAATGGTAGTTTTAATATTACTTTCTCACCCACAAACATGAATTTAAACGTGATTGTGTGCAAAAGATTATCAAAAGTGAAGCTTTGGTTTGAGGTTGAATCCAAGAAAAATCTAACCAAGCTGAGCTGAAATGCAAGTCTTAGGGTTCACTAAGTTGCAGCAAGCCAATTCATTGCCTTAGCAATTCCATGAACATTTGGCAAAATTATTTTCAACATGCAGAAGCTTTTTTTTTAAATCAAAGAACTACTTGCTACCCTTTAAGAATGTCAAGGATACACAAGAATCTGTTCAAACAATGATTTCAATAGTAGGGATATTTGAAGTCAAAAGAAAAGGGAACCCATGCATTTCTATCTCATGTAGGACACAAATGATTCAATTAATCAATTTTCAAAACTCACCTCCACAGCAAAGCGTGCCTAGATCTTGTCATTTTGAGCTTCCATAACCCCTCTCAAGATTGTCAGTCCTAATCCCCCAGCTATCTCTAGAAAGAAACCACTTTCTTCACAGAGCATCTGTCAAAAGAGAAAATATGGTTAATCCAAATATAAAATGATTAAAAATTCCAGCATTTGGATAAACTAAATGGTATTTACTACGTCCACAAGCATTTGACGAGGTGGATTCAAATCTTCAACTTGGATTCAAATCTTCAACTACTATAGGACAGACCATAGATTGTGAACCAACTTCAAAAGCCCAGGTTGTTACTCCCTCAAAATTATCCTTTAAAAGTACTCCACCTTCCTTGCTAATAATCTGCATATTCATACAAGAATAAACAACACCTCCAAACAAAATTCACATGCCGAATAAGAATGTTCACAAGAAAACAACGTTAAAAACTATTTAAAAATTGGTAAATACATTTTGCAAAATGTTTCAGTAAACTTTACTCATTCCTAACATAAATTTAATGACAATGATCAGGAAAATAATTAGAGAAGACATACAGACAATCATCGATGACATAACAGGATACTCCATCCATACCTTTGACTACCCTGTTGGTTTTAGCTTGTCTGCATGCTTGGTCACACGTTGTAAGAAAAGCATATGCTTAATGGTTCGTTCAAGCAGAGCATCTATGCTACACTGTACAACCACAAAATGGATGAATGAGTGCATCTATTAACTATATGCACGATCATCATACAACATTTACTTCAAGAATAAAGTTAGATGTTTAATTACTTTTTCTCCATTTGGTACAATTTTTCGCAACTCCTTCACACGATCTTAGATCATCTGACGATCTTTTGGCCTGTGATGATTAAAATCAAAACCCGATAAAAACCTCCAAACCCAAAGAATCAGAGGGCATCGAAAGTTAAAACATCACCCCCACACTCATAAGAGCACCATTTCAAACCCATCACAAACCCATCACTCGTAGATAAATCGATTACACGTCACGACAGCTACATTGCAGATCAAGATTAGTAATTAAAAATAACCGTAAAAATAGAAAAAGATCCAAATCAGTTGCATGCAAAAAAAAGTAAATTGAAAAAAGAAAACAAATCAAAAAGAAGAAGAAAAAGGCTTTTATCATATTTAAAGCAACAGGAATACGGAGCAGAAAAAATTAGGGATTCTGTGACGTTCGACCAAAAAAAAAAGGAGGCTGTTGAAGAGACCTACATCTTAGAGATCGAGAAATCAAGGACCCACACTGGGAGAGAGAGAGAAGGTCTGAGACGATGAGGTTGAAGGAAGCGCAACTCTTACATACAGAGAAAGAGAGAGAAGAAGCCAAAACCACAAAGAGTGGTTTTTAAAGGACGGTTAACGGCGGTGAGGATCTGTTCGTCAACCAGATTGTCTCTGTGTCCAGATCTCCTAGCGGCGCCTTTCGTGGCGCCTTCCAAGCTCACCTAATCGCCAACGACAAACGGGATGGATTGCGTGATGATTGACGATTGCACGATGTGGCTTGAGAGAGGGAGAAAGAAAGATCCATCACATATGATGGTAGGGATGACGATGATGCCGAAGGTGGTGTTGCAGCAGAGGCTAGGTTTGAGAGAGGGAGATCGTTGGTGTGTTTAGGCTTTTATTCTCTAGAACTTTCAGAGAGGGACGGAGGAAAAAGGCTTTGTAAGGACGTTAAAGCAACCGTTAGATTAAATGAACGGTTGGGATGGATTGCGTAGTCGTCCATCCCAACTCGTCTTTAGTATATATAGTTAAAGAAGTTTCGAGTTTGAGTCATAGGAATGGAAAATTTTATTTGACCAGTACTTTACTTCTTCGGGGCTGACCCGGTGTAAGTGAGGATTAGTCTAAGAGTAGATAGAAGGTGCTTTCTTACAGTTGTGAGTAGATGACTTAAAGGTCTCGAGTTTCAATCCTAAAAATGGAGAAATCTATTTGGCCAGCACTTTACTTCTTACGGGCTGATCCAATGCGAGCGAGAATTAGTTTGACAATAGATACCTTAAAGGTGTCTTCTTACAATTGAGACCATCCTAAGATATCTTGTGAGCTAACAAAAAAAAACAATAACTTATAAGCAATCTTCAACCTTAACTTTTACAAAGAAATAGGCAAAATGATCATTTTTAATCTTAACTTCACATTTAACAATTAAATTCTTCCATTTGAAGTTCAACTCTATAGTCTATACTAACAATGCCGTCAATTTTATGTTTACTAACAATGCCGTCAATTTTATGTTAAGTTAGTACTTAGTAATAACCTTATAATATTTTAATAACAAGGTGGATCTTATCGTATAAATTTGATATGATTGTGTCGGACTTAAATAACAAAATCCTTGCTCTGTTTGTCGACTCTTTTTCTGCATTTTGATATGTTCTTTTCTTCAGGTTCCAATCTTTAATAAGTATTATTCGGATCTTTTACTTCACAAGGTTCTTATAGAGCAAATAATGAATTTTAATAACAAAATTGAAAGGAAAACACAAGTATTAATTTAACTTTTTGCACGGATGTCAAAAGAGAATAGTTACATAAATATATATAATGAAGTTCGAGTCAATTAATTAATTATAACATAATTAGTAAATTAATCATATATAAATTAAAATTAATTAAAAATGAAAAAATATATAGGCTAATTAGTCAAGAATACTAAATATTAATTAATCTATTAATTATATTAATTTTTAAAAAATTATTATTTAATAAATAAATAAATTTATTATATTATAATTATCAATAGTAAAAAATTTTGTGCTTTACAATATAGATTATTTTAAAGAAAATTATAAATATATATAATAAGGTTCAAATCAATTTATCAATTATAATGAAATTAGTAAATTATTTATATAAATTAAAATTAATTATAAAGGATAAAAAATATATGGGCTAATTAGTCAATAA
>JANZXV010000211.1:4613639-4628767 GCA_027576455.1 Erythroxylum roigii | reverse complement strand
GATCAGGAAAATAATTAGAGAAGACATACAGACAATCATCGATGACATAACAGGATACTCCATCCATACCTTTGACTCCCCTGTTGGTTTTAGCTTGTCTGCATGCTTGGTCACACTTTGCAAGAAAAGCATATGCTTAATGGTCCGTTCAAGCAGAGCATCTATGCTACACTGTACAACCACAAAATGGATGAATGAGTGCATCTATTAACCATACGCAGGATCATCATAGCTAAAAAGACAACATTTACTTCAACAATAAAGTTAGATGTTTAATTACTTTTGCTCCATTTGGTACAATTTCTCGCAACTCCTTCACACGATCTTGGATCATCTGACGATCTTTTGGCCTGGGTCGAGGATTCTCTCCAGGTTTAAGCCTTTTGCGATTGGGTTTGCTCATTTCTTCACTTTTCTTGGAAAATGCAGTTGAAACACTGCTATCACGCCTCATGTTATGAGCCTGTTCAACCCATGAACTCAGCTGAGACCCATAAATGGAAGTAGAATGAGAAGAAGTTCCCTTATCATCCTTCACATAACTAGATCTGAGAGAGCTGGAAACAGTGGTCCGAGCATTTTCCAGGGTCTTTGAAAGATCAAATGACTCCCCCTTTAGTTGATTAGGCATGTCAACGCGACCATGAGTGCAAGAATCACCGGGAATAGAAGAACTGCTCATCTTTGTCATTGTTGTTCTGCATGAAACATTGTCATCGGAACTTTGATTTGCAGCAGACTGGGCCCTAGACACCACAGCATCTAAAAGATGATCAGAATCTGTTGCCGTGAAAATGCTATTGCCTGCTGGTTCATTAACTGTGAAAATATCAGAACTTGCTTCCTGCATATTAATAGAGATTGAAGTATCTTTGCTCATATTTTGTGCATTCAAACCATCTGAGAATGAACTTTTCCAATTGCCATTGAGTAACTTGGTTTTAAAATCCACACCCAAAATATCATACAAGTCATCCCCAGATGGACAGTGCACAGTCGAACCCTCATAAGCAGCATCTGCATTAAGGGCATTCTGATTTCCAGTTGCATAGTTCAGGCAATCAAGATCAGTACCAGAAATGTGCTCGGCCAAGGACATACACTCATCTAGGTGAGTTGATGGGATTCTAAATGCCTGAAACAAATCATTATCGGGATTAACTTTAACATCAATTAGCTCATCCTTCATATGCTTGAAGCCTGAGCAGAGATTGTTATATAAGGAGCCGTCAGAATTCATCTGACTACAGCTTACTTGAGCAACAGGAGTGGATGAGAGAAATTCTTCTGCCTTTGATGAATTAACATTTTGTGGCCCAATCTCATGGAGATATGAAGCTATCAACTTTTCTGGATTTAAATGAGTGTAAGGAACTGAAGATAGCTGCCTATGACCACCATCTTTGTTTTGTAAGTCTCCACTAGATATAACTGAACCTTCAAGGGGATTACAAAGGGGTCTTTCATTTGTCCTTGTTTGAGGCAAGGATAAGCTTTGTGATGCAACTCTATTGTTACCAATGTGATTGTTAACAACATCTGACGAGATCTGCTGTTGCAATGATTTTGGGGTGATATTAGCGGTGACAGATTGGTTGTTAGCAGGTTGATAACTAAATCCAGCCACTGAATTGTTTGAAATGTCATGACGGTTCAGCCATGCATCAGAATTTGCGGGGATTAATTCAGCGTCAACAATGTTTTCTAGGGAACCTTTGAAAGTGCCCCCTGACTTCATCGATAATCTACTTTTTACTTCAGAGTGGCCTTCGTGAGATTTAGGCAGAAGACTGGTCGTACAAGGCATGTCATATGTCAACATTGTTGATCGTGCAATATCCAAACTCTGTATAGATTGAGAATGACAAGGTTGAACAACAAAATTTGAAGCCTGTACTGAGATGCTTCGGTGACTGGATCCTTCAGGCCACAAAGGAGTAGAGTTCATCAAGTGCATGGAAGCAGACAATCCATGAGAAATGGGCACCCCAACTCTTTCAATTGATTCTTTTGTTGAATGGTTACCCGGCAGAAGAGCCCCAGGGATGCATCCTAGTTGCCGGATCAAACTCTTTACATTATTCACGAAGCCCATGTTCTCTGTAATCTAGAAAATACAAATAAATGGATTAGAAAGCAACAAACTGCTTCAGGAAAATATGAAGCATGAAAGGAACACTATTGCAGCATTAGTGCTAGAAAGTGATCATATAGCACATGGTAGCAATCATGTTGCATGTAGGGGTAACCTAAAAATCTCCAAGAGAAAATAGGATCAAAAGAAACGCTTAAATTCATTTATAATAATGCCTGCATTGATGATATTGGATGTTACATATGCATTCCAATGTGAAGATAAGCTGAAATCCTTTGTTACGAACAGTTGTAGACTAAAAACTACTGCTTGAATAAACTCAAAACCTTAAAACTATGTGATATCCTACAGGATCATACAATGCCTGATGAATAATATCAAGATAGGAAAGGGGGGAACAATATACTTACTACTGACTTGTTATATATCCAGTTACTTGGAAAATGGATGTAACTGAATAGGCCAACCAAAGCAGAAAGCATTGACTTAGTTGGAAAGACTTCATAGTAGGCATGTATATACACCATAGAATGAAAGCAATTCCAAAGACTAAAATGCTTAACATAACATTTTCACACTAACACATTTTAACTTGAATCCAGGATCCTTTATAAGAACAATGATAGAAAAAGAAAAACAATGTGATTGGAACTCTCAATTCAGATATTGACAATGCGTACAAAATGCAATATCTCCTTTAACATTTTGAGAAACATAGGAAAATATACTTACAGCCAACAAAGAACCAAGTTGAACGACACCATGAGGTAAAACAGGAATAACTGCAACCGTCTGCAACAAAGATGCTATATCAAATACAAAGTTAGGAATATATGAAAAAGACAAAAATGGAAAGCTATCAAACCTGCATGCCTGCTGAAAATTGGTGATGTAGCTCATTCAATACCTAAAATAAACAGCAGATATTGGAAGTTATATAGAGTTATATAAAGCATACAGATATTCACTAGTAAGGAGGGTCGAAGGCACTTATAAATAAGAAATATGTTTTTATTTCAAATGTAAATGCCCATACTTGCATTAAATTCACAATGCAGTGCAATTATTTGAAAACAACCAAGGATGAATCCTTTCTTACACAGGTGACAAATATTTGTCATACTACAATTGAAAGCAGGCAAATAAAGAGGATTGCATTTTCATCAGAATCAACAAGTCAAAATTTATCGTCCAATAAGTTCTCTGAATGTGTCAATATTTTTAACAATTATGGGCTTCTGGCCAAGAGTTGGTTAGAATACCTCTGGTGGATGGACATTTCCAATGTCCTTGTTTGCAAGGATCCAATAATGTTTCCCAGTAAATGCAGCTCGTCCAACTATTCTGGAAACAAGAAACACGCAGAGTTCATGAACTTAAGATACAAAAAGGAAAGAACTAAAAACATAAAGCTCAAAAATAAAGTAACCAACAAGAAGTTGCAAAAGGGAAATACCCTTCACCAACTACATTGACTTGATAATTTAGCATCATTTTGTTAATAAGCACATGGACCGCATCCTTCGCTTGAAAACAAGGATTTGGGAAATGGGTATCAGAACTCCAGTATCCTTGTTCCGTGAAATGCAGTCCTGAGTTCCCATTCCCACAGTTGACTGGAGGGATCGAACTTGAGGTTGGTTCGTAGTAGCATTCTTCCCAAATCAACAACCTGCAAATTCAAAATTACATATTGGACTATTACGTGCATTTACAGAACGAGTTTGAAAAATCCAAAAACTAATAGAAGTGCAAGGATTAAAAAGAACAAGTATTTCTGTATCCTACTGGAGGCACAAAAGAATTTTATGATTAAAAAAGGGCCAGTAAAAGAAAACAAAACTTTGATGCCCATGTTCTAAACCAATTATATTTTTTCCTTCAGTTATGCAATAGAAATTGCAGAAGCAAAATAGAGAATACAAAAAAAAAAAAAGGAACATATCAGCAGAATCTTCAAATAACGTACAAAGCCCAAATCTCCTTTATCCTAAGAATCGAGAGAACAAGATGGAATAGAATCAAATGAAAAAGGACAAACTCCGAATCAGTAGATTTGAGACCCAAAAAAATAGGTCCAAAATAGAGATAGTTGAGTCAAACACATGCTTCAACTTTCTACTAAGATTCCTAAAGACAAAGCACAAAGAACCACAATACAAGGTTCCAAAAACAAGAATAAAAGGTCTACTCGATAACAGATCATACAAAAGACAAACGGTCACCAATGAGATCCTAATCTGCCATTCATGGACCAAACTAACCCAACTCTACTCTCTTCCATCTGCTTCGCCAAGAAAATGCAGAGAATGTGACGAGGACAAATGGTTTGCCCCATTCAAGAAAAATAGCCCTCCACAAAACCAAGTATAAAAGCGCAAACTTTTTCTTCAAATCAGCATCCAATAATAAAAAAGAAATGAGAATAGAAGTAATTTGAAACGATAAAAAACTAAGAACTAGGGTATTTCAGCAGTTAGAGAAAACAAATTTGGCTGTGTTCCTGGAGATTCCAGCTCCTAAAAGCACAAAAACAAAAGTAACCCCTCATAGAATAAAACGTCATTTTCTTTAGTTTACTTTTCCCTTCATTTTCCGGTCAACTAACAGAACCTTCTTGAGAGAAACTAGAAAACAACACCTCAAACTAAATATTCAAAGTAGCGGCAGCCCACTTTAGCCAGGCTGCATACACTTCCAAGCAAGAAAATGCAAAAATTTTGTAAAGGGAAGGAAGGACACAACGATGTTGAAGATGATGTAGAAGAGAAGTTACTTGGGATTCTGGCAACCGATCTTCCAAAACACGGAATAACACCACTGGTTAACACCACAGAACGTCCTCAAGAGTTCTCTCAATAAATTACTCATTATTGATCACCTTCTTCAATCAAATAACAAGAACAAAATACTAAATTCTAACAAACATGCACCAACAACAACACACGAGTCCAGGTCAAAAAGACTATGCTGCACATTTCCAGGTGGGTTCACGCGCTAACTTCCGCGACATGACCCTCTCCCGGCCTGCTTTGTCCTAAGACCGCCGCTTCTCTTCCTTTCTGGATCCAAGTTTTCGGCGGCCAACGTCCTCTTCCGGCAACCCATCACCACCCTCCCCTCAACCAAAGCAAAAGTCAGACACAAGCAGAAGACAAGTGAAGAGTAGTAACAGCAGTAGCAATAGTGTTGTTTAATTAGCTAGATGATTCCACAAGGCTCTAACTTGAAGCTGAACATGATTGGCTCCATTTTCATATTACCAAAACAGAACAGACAGACGAACAGAAAGAAACAAGCTTTAGTCAAAGAAGAGCTAATAGAAATGGGTTTCCATGGTTATTCTTGTTGTTTTGTTGTTAGTGGTAATTTGCACTAGAAGTGGCGAAAGCTTTGAGCTTTGAAGATGGCAGCAAGCGAAGGTTTTTTAGCTCTGTGTCTCTGTTTGTGTAAGTCTTCTGCTCTCTTTTCCTTTCGTGTTTTTAAAGTGCGACTCTTTAGAACATATACAAAAGCAGCTTCAGCTGAGAAAAGTGGGGCAGTCCGAAATTTGGTTTGGGGGAAAGGGCTTTGAGTTTAAGACAATTACGCCGACCGCCACTACGGGATTGAGATACGAGAAGTTATTTCGGTTCCGTTTCTTTTATTACAAAAACGAGTTCTTGGTTAGTGCGGGTTGCTGTCGTGCTGACGTTAGATCAGTGTGTAACTCTTTTCCTTCATAATGAAATTACCAAAAGGGGTTCCATCTAACAATAAAGTTCCGGAATTGGGTTCTGCAAGGGAAAGGTGGAGGAGCAGAAGAAGAATGATGATGGTGGGCGTGGAGAGAGATATCAGAGAATGGGTAAGTTAGTGATGGAGTTATCAAGTCCAGAGGAAAAGGTAAATGATGAGAGTATTTTGACCTCTTCCGTTATTATCTCTAATTATTTTGTAACACCGAAACTTGTATTCGATGTTTTTTACTGGTGTGGTTATGTTTCAAAGTCTTCCGGATATTAAATAAGTATTGAAAGTTTTACCAGGGAAATTTACTGCAATGGTACCATAAGTATGAGCTCAAAAGCGGCAGCTCTAAGGACATAGTGTGAATCAACTGACGTTGATGGGCTGCAAAATGCAAAAACTATGTCTCATGATCTCAGGCAAGGCTTTGACAAGTCATTATCTCTACTCTCTTCGACAACGAGACTGTTGCTTGGAGGTTTGTATGAACCTGAAATTACCCCAACCACCTCTGGGAAAAAGGTGAGAAAAGCTTTTCCCCACCCTATTAACAAAGACGGTCGGGCCAGTTCAGATTTCAGAATACAAGGAATGATCCCATAATGCAAAAATGCTATGTAACATTCCACAATATAGGTCTGAACATCACATGCATGGAAGATAAAGAAGCTCTTCTCTTCTTGCGTTTTGCAATTTAGAAAAAAAAAAAAAAATCTTTAAAGACATTTTAAAGTTCCAACAAATGTCTTATAATTGATTGATTGATATGCTGGAGACCATAAAACGTCTTATACAGTTCTCGACCGCCGAATCATTTTTCACTCACAAGTCCCCAAGCCAAGCCGGTTAAGGATAAAAAGATTCTAACTTTATAACCAGAGTTACCATTTACCAAATGGTTTTTGTTGAGCCCATAACCTTCACTTTGCCACTTCCTAGAAAAGTGGTTGGCTTTTACCCTTCTATGTAATGTAGGGTTTTTGAAGACATTGCCTACAACATCCTTTGTCTTTCTCTTCATTTGGTGCAAATGTTGTTGGGGACCATTCTCTCAAGTCCCTCCTCCCTCTGACTCTTATGGTTTCCGCGCCGTTCAAGTGGGTTCATGATGCACCTATGTCATCCTAACGGTTAGGCTAACACTGTAATATATTAGTCATTTCCTCAATATCCAACACAAAAGACTCCCAAAGAGTAAAACATAAAAGGGGATAAAAGCTTATTTGATGATTTATCGGGTACTAACTAAACCATAATTGGAAGACTACATTTTTTTCTCTTAAGAGACTGTTTATGATGAAGAACAAAGTACTCCTCACTTCTGGCATTGTTTATAGTTTTACGAGTCTGCTTGTTCTGTTGTTTCTACCATTTTTTTCTTGTTCTTTGGGGAAGTTTTTCTTATATGGTTAGGTTGGCTGACATGCCAGCTTTGTGTCTCAACCTTTTTATTTATGTTATTATTATAAGAAATTCACAAACTTTCTTGGTTGTGATTTGTGAGAGGCTTCTATTCTACATACCCTTCCCTTTAAAATTTCTGAAAACTGCCCAAGACTGATGGATTGTAATATTTAAACCCAGCACATGGTGAGTGGGTTGATAATAAGCATTGGGTTTGGGGTCAAGTAAGATAGAGTCCTTGATTATGATATCTTAACCATTGATTAAATGTTATGTTGCAGACAGTTGAGAAAAGAATAGAATTGGTGGGGCATAACAGACATGAAAAAGCTGGTGAGGATTGTGCAGTTCTTCTTCTTTCTTTATGTTTTTCTGAGGAATAAAGAAGAGAGTGAAGAAGGGCATAAAAAGGAGGAGCAATAGTTGGAGACACATGAGGGGATATTGTTTCTTTTTGTGTCTGTAAAATGCTTTTCCCAGTTTGTTACTATTAGTTTATGCGGTAAATTTTGTTGGGAACTGGGTAAAAGATTCCAGTTCAAAGGAAAGGAATATGAGCGTGTCCTTTTCTGTAATGTTATATATATATATATATTATACTTGCACAAATACGGAATCGTTTTTGGTCTTCAATTGCAATTTGAATTGTCTCAATATATTGCATGGCGTGTCAAAACCCTAATGGGTAGACTTTGTTGGCTTTATGAAATTTTGGTTGTTCTAATTATAATGTAGCATTTGAACCAACTTAAATTCTTGTAAGTCCCCTCTTTAATTTCATTCCATCTTAAAATAGGTATGGTAAGGCTTGGCCTTAGGTAAGGATAGGAAGGACACCTGTTTAGGGTCAACTCTTACCTTTTATTTTATTTGCTGTGAGAGCTCATTCTTGACAGTTATAAAAACACAAAAAAAAAGGTAAAATAGAGACTTCTATTTAACTTTATCCGGGACTTATAAAACATTAGAAATGACTGTGGATTTGGTCTATGCATGTGCTTAGTATTCTACATTCTTGCCATCTTATAAATACTTAAAGACATATTTAAATCCTACTTCCCCTCACCTTTCATCCATTAATAAAGATTTAAGTCATGGTTTAAAGTCTGAATTGCACGTGATTAAGCAAAATCCTTACTTGCAATGATTACTGTTTTGCTTTATAAAATCTCAAATAATTTAAAACAAATATATTTTATTTTATTTTAATTAAAAATTTAAAGTTTCATAAACTAAATTTAGTACAAATTAAATATTATGATTCTTACTTTTAACTCCATTGTTCAAGGGATTCATGAGCTGTTTACACGGAACTGGACAGTCGTGCATCGTCACATCTACCGTGAAAGCAACCGCTGTGCGGATTGGCTAGCGAGATATGCTACGCATTTTTGCGCTTGGTGTTACTTGTTTTGACCTTCTTCTTATTGGGTGTCATGTAATCCTCTTCGAGGATATGTCCGGGATCTGTTTCCTGCGACACGTTATGTAGTCGGTTACTTTTTTCCTCTTATAAAAAAAGAAGATGTTGCTTTAGAATAAGAAAGATTTTGTAAAGATACATTTTACATTTAAAATTTTGTCGATACACTTTGTCTAACTAATAATCAATCAAAATGATAGAATACCACAAGATGTGGGTCTAGAGTGAAAGGATGTGAATATAAGTATGGACCCTACAACCTTTAACCAAAGTCAAAATCACTTGAAATCTTGACAAATGCAATTAGGGTTTTGCACATATCCATCCATCCATCCATCCATATGCGTAGAAGTGCTCCACCTCCACCACATCACATCATTTCCTGAAGAATATTTACACATATGACGGAAAGCCAGAAGAAGAAAGACTTTTCTTTTATGCGTATACACAGTAGTCTTGCGTAGAGATAGGATAAAAGGCATTTAGAGACAAAAACAGTGTGGGAATATTGACCACTTGAACGTTACATATTACTCTACCAAATATTTCACTAAGTCCAATCCTGATTGTGAATCTTACGTTTTGTCCTTACTTATGACAAAATCCTGTCCACCCTTTATACTCCTTTTCTTCTCATTTATTTTAAAGAAAGCATTATGATCGATGATTTGATACTTCATAAACGAAATAAAGGGGAGTTGTTTCAGCTTACCTTATACTTGCAATACTATAGTTACCTGGTAAACTATGCACCGAAAGAAAACATTAAGTAGTCGTTATATATGCATGTGTATGTATCTCAACTTGGACGCAAAGTAACTCGAAAAGCAATCAAAACTTAAGATATGATATGCAAAAGTAGGTTCTTTTTTCTATAGTAAAAGGATCCATTATTAGTCATAGGAGAAGAAAATTTTGTGCATGTTCTCGGTTATCTCAGGCGACTCCAAGTTTTGGTTTCATATGGTTTGAATAAGTTGAAATCCCTAAGCTTTTTAGATGACTTTAGCATCAGATGATTATAAGACTTTTAGTAGTAATAATACAAACCAGTCACATGTTCAAGTCACAAAAACAGCTTCTTTGTTACAAAACATGAAAAGAAAACTGCGTATCTCAGAAAAATCCTGTATATATATGTACACTTTGATCGTTAGATTACAAAGTTGTAGAGTAGCATAATCACCCGAAGAGATTGTTAATTTGCAGAGTCACTGATCAAAAGCATACTCCACACGTTATTATTACTTGTTTGAGCTTTAGGTATCTCAATAATCAATGTTAATTAATGATGATATCCTAACGTTGTTTTATTTTTTATATCAAATTTTTAATTGTTATTACCTTTATTAAATATACGTAATAATAATAAATCATTTGCCCTCAAAGGGTGTGGCTAGATGGTTGAGAGCGGGGCTTGGTTTCGGTTATGTCCCAGGTTCGATTTCTTGCTAGCCCCTCTTGTAAAAGCCTGGGGCAGCCAGGGTTTTATCTATGGATGGAGAACTAGTGAGGCCCTCTGTGATGGGTGTAGCCGCTTGGCCATCTGTGATGGGGTGTAGCTGTTTGGTCCTCTGAGAGGTGAGCCTGTTTGGCCCGCCTGTAAGGTTTCATAAAATCCAAAATAATAATAATAATAATAATAATAATAATAATAATAAATCATTTAGGCTACTAGTTAGACCCTTACAAACTGATGCAGACAAGAACATATGGTAAATGAATAATGCCTTCTGTTAATTTTTAGACAAACAAAAGGAAGTGTGTCTTCAAGGGCTCCCTCTAGCTTATCTATGTTAAGCAAAAAGAGGCTAAAATCTAAATCATGCATTATCATATCATATCACATCATATCATATGATTTTGCAAAATTTTGTGGTGCCTTATGATATCGTTGTCTGGTGCAGATGTAGGCAAAAGGATGAGTGTTGTTTGTTGTTAACACATGCTTGCTAGTGTCCACCAGTTGTTTGTTTTTTTCTGTATGTGATGCATAATAAAGAGGAAAGATTTTCTTTCTTGGTTCGTTATGATTTTGCTTCTACATGTCGCTAAATAATAAATATATAGGAAGATTATGTTTTTGCACCAATTGATTACAGTCCTGATGTTTTTACTTTTTACTGTTCTTTTTCTTCATTTCATTTTAACCAATGATTCGGTAAATTTCTTTCTCCATTTCTGGTTTTAAACGTAGACGCTCAATTAAATGGTTCAGCGGAGAATAATGAATGATTTGCAGTCTTAATGTATAAACTAACATTGTAGTAGTCAAGTAGAAGGCCATGAATTGGATAAGAAAGGAGGCGTCTTTTCGTTGGTGTAATTAAAGAACATGGATTGGATTTGCTTGAATGGGATACGTTGTTCAGATGGATCCATCGACAAGACAAAAGGGCTTCCAACTTGTCTTTCAATTTGTGGCTGCCATCTTACCGTTTCCCAGCTTAGATTTAGATCAGATTACAAACAAGTGAAAATGGATCTCCACGAGCTACATGCTTATCCAATTACTGTAATCAGTTCTTTTAGTAATTGGAGGTGACAAAAAGTGATTCTTTTGATCCTAAATTAACAGAGAAAATGCAGTTTAACCTGCATTAACAGCTAAAATGCAGGTTAAATTATGAAAATTTGGATTAAATTTGAAAAAAAAATTAAGATAAACTCAACCCAATTCTCAACTTTCTACAGCTACACATAGCTTAATGCCTGTCTGAAAGAGTATGTATCAAAGAACTCACTTCAGTCTGTCTGGAGCCCAATAAAGGTGCTTCCTTAACTATAGGCTCAATTCGCAGAAAATTTGTATGAACAAACAGTAGTCTCACCCTCATCTGCTGATCGCATCTGCAGAAAGGTGAAAAATGGAAAAATTAGAGAAGCAATTGAAAGTTGATCATAGTAGCTGTATAATTATGGATAGAAAAATACTTGTCCTGAATAAAATCTAAGCTTTGTGTGACTGCATCTTTCACAGTTCTTGTTTCTGTAATAATAGAACTCTAGTAGCTTATTCTATGTTACCATCTCCAAAATCAGTCACCTCCATGTCCTTCACCTCAGTCTTTCCTTCAAAATGTGAAATGTCCAAATCCCTTATCATATCCAGCATCAAACCAGTCCATACCAACACCTTTAATGCTAGAAACAGTTGTTATTATTCATGATTTGGAACATATTGACAGCCCAATAACCCTATCGATACTTAAAAGTCAAAAGTCAATATGCATCATTATTGTTACTAAAATGAACATGTTGTATACCAGCACATTCCCTCTTAATAATCAATTCATGCTTTAATGATCCATTTTGTATAACCAGATTGCTATCACAGCTATCATAAACTGACAAACCGCAGACCCTATAGCCCTAAATACCGTCATCTTAGGTACAATTGTAAGTTTTATCCATGTTGAAGGCATAGCATCCATATTTGAAATTTCAATCTCCAGTTGACATTTCAGATGTACCTCGGCAGAGACTTTGCAACGTATTTCTCCTCTAGATACCTCTTCACACAATGTCAGTAGATTCAGTTATGTAAAGATCAGGATCAAACAAATAGTAAAACACAAATCATTTCTAAACCTATGGAAATGAACTGCCAATACTATCAAGCCAGAGATAGCAACAGTATGAATGTGAGCAACTTTCAGTAAATCTTGTGAGGAAACAGAAGACAAGTATGACATCACAATTCACAACTATGATATATTCAAGTATATTAAGAAGTATGATATATTCACAAAGCTTAATAGAGTAAAACGAGTACATAGAGACTCTCCCCTTAACCTGGGCCTTTATGATTCTCCCCGTCTCTCTCTTTCCGTCCCACTTACCCAACAACATTATTAAGAAGCAAAATATATTCAACCTGGGTGAAAAGTGAAAACAGCTAGATAGAGAGCATTATGAGTTTAAGGTCCATCTTGTCTTACTGCAGATAGGACAAGATCCATCTGTATACCTACCTTCTATAATAAAAGAAATTGATATCTTTTCTAATACATCCACCTAGATTAAGAACAGTGAAACTTGAAGCAACCAGATTGGAAACAATGTTGCAAAAAACTGAGACCACACAGAAACTCTTCCCAATTCGCATATATCTATCACTAAGATACGAATTCTTTATTCCAACAAATTGGACACCTAAAACAGATCTTACAGAAACCAAGAAGAAATTTAGGATCAACTAACTGTTTAGAAGCATAAGATAAAATGGCAACAACTGAAGGTGCACTGCAAAAGTTCCTAAACTTGGGAAAATAAACTTCATTCAAGCATGGAGATGGATTCATCAGTTTTACCTTTTACATTCTTCTGAAACTTGCACAAAGGACATTTGGCCTGGTTGGTAGCAGTCAAAAGTTAGCATCGTTCCACACCAGCCGCAAAACATAAAATCACGACCTCGAGAATGTTGAGTGACAGACCCCATATATCAGTTGTCACAGAATACAAGAAACGTGACAATAAACATAAATTAGTCCAGTTGTTAATTGATAATAGGAATTATAGGATAATCAATATAATAATTATAATTGTGATAATTAATTAAGTGAAAGAAATGATTAATAAATTAATCACTGTCAATTAGAAAAAAACGAATAAAACAAGAACATCTGTTATGAGGTATGCCCAATATCACGCCTTCAGATTCTCTGGTCCAGGAATTCTGTACCTAACCTGTGTCAGAGGATCTCAGCCCTCCATTTAAGTTGACAGGTACTCTATACCTAGTCTGTGTCAGAGGATCTCAGCCATCCATTTAAGGAATTGTGATAATTAATTAAGTGGAAGAAATGATTAATAAATTAATCACTGTCAATTAGAAAAAAACGAAAAAAAACAAGAACATCTGTTATGAGGTATGCCCAATACACGCCTTTAGATTCTCTGGTTCAGGAATTCTGTACCTAGCCTGTGCCAGAGGATCTCAGCCCTCCATTTAAGTTGACAGGTACTCTGTACCTAGCCTGTGCCAGAGGATCTCAACCTTCCATTTAAGTCAACTTAAATAAAGGGCTGAGATCCTCCGACACACAGGCTAGGTACAGAGTACCTGAGTAATCAGCTTCCCGATATCACGTACTAACTATTCAAAACAAAACATCAAACAACTTGACAGCATAGTAAGTAGTAACCCCCAACGATTTTACAGTAACGCGGGATGCCTACTGGGAGAAGTGGCAGGGGCAGGGCCACTAAAGGAATAAAACTTTCGATCCAATAACCTGAAAATTCTATCCTACAAGCAACTTCCGGTGGAGAGACCGGCGTTGAGGATAGAATAGTGGCCACGAGAATCAAGCATTAGGCTTCTGAGTTTCGATTTCTCCTTTCCGGGAAAACTTTGAAATGGACCAGGTATTGGGTCGATCCGGTGAACTGGCCCAGACTCATATACAAAACCCACCCACCAAAATTGACAAACATAACTAGACAATATAATGGAAATGCTCATGTTTACATGCATTTTGGCACACACTAATCAACCCTTCAACAGTCACATTTTTACTTGTAAATGAAGTTTAACACTAATTAAATAAACTATGTTTCTTCTCAAAAGAATGAGACATTTTAACTATTTTCAATTTGAATGGTAACTGAACTGTCATTTTATATCAATTGAATTTATAGTTTTTGTTTTTAAAATATTTTGATTTAAATAATATATAGAGAGATATAATATATTTATTTTTAAATTAAAAAATTATAATTCTTTTGCAATTAAAATTTATTGGATTAATTATAAAAAAATTCAAAATTTTCTCAATTTTGAAATTATAGCCGGAATTTTAAAAAGTGGCAATTAAATATTCAAACTTTCAAATTTTTTCAATTCTAGCCTGACGTTAATGTCTCTATTAAATTTGCTAACGTGACTGGTCACGTGTTTTACAAACCTTGAACACTTATACACGTCAGACCTAATTAAACTAACTAATTAAGTTTAACTAAACCACGTCGTTTAATTAAACTAACAGAGTATGTTGGAACCCGATCCGAGAGCCGGATCTCAACCGGAAAACGGAAAACGAAATCGGAAAGAACGGATTTCTTAACGAATTCGAAGCGAAACGAAACGGAAGCAAATTAATCGGCACGCGAAAACCAAGTATCAGACACGAAATTCAAATTCCGAAACAAAAACATAAAGCGACAACGGATCCGACATCCGAACACAATTATGAAACAACTATGCGAGACGCGTTGGAAACCTTAGACATTCCAAAACCGGTATAAATTTTTTTTTCTTTTTCTTTTTCTCATCTTATTCATCTTAAAACCATTCTCATACTAATCAAAACCATACAGTTTTCCCTTTCTAGGAAACTATGCCTCCTGCAAATCTCAATTTACTTAATTCTTCTTAATCATTTTCTTATACATCCATATCAATTGTCAAACTCACTTTTTAAACCCTTTTTACCGAAATTTCGGCAGCATAACGGCTGTATTTTGACAGCC
>JANZXV010000211.1:4586112-4601893 GCA_027576455.1 Erythroxylum roigii | reverse complement strand
GATTTGATAATTAAAATATATTTTTGATTAATAAATATTATATAAGAAATTAAAATAAATTTAATTAATTTGTAATATTTTGTCAGTAATAAAAATATAATTATGATTGACATTAATAAATAAACAAAATTTTATTTTTATTTAAAAGGAAAGCGTAAATAAAAAAACAAATTATCGTGCAAAAGCGAAAAGCAAGGAGCCTACTATGTGAAAGTGAAACGCGTGATAAAAGATTGGCACGTGTGTTGCGATTGTGGTCCACGAATTTGTTTGACTAACTCTTTCCTTTTATTTGTTGACTAGTTACGGTCACGTGGTCAGGCGTGAATCATCTACGTTTGATTGATTGGACGTAAAAATTTTACTGAAGTAAGATAGAATGAAATTTAAAATAAAATATAAAATAAATAGATATAAGATTAAAAATTATTATTTAAAAGGGATAAAATAATTTATAATATAATATAGTAAAATATGTTTGATAGAAAAAAACATATGTTAATAGATATAAAACTTATGGATAATGGTATAAATGTATAATTGATATTATAAAAAATTATTGAAAATATATCAGGTACTATATATTTACTATTTTATATTATATCCTAAACCTTACAAATTAAAGGTAGCTTAATTTTATTGTTTGTGATATAATATAAAACTCTCCTCTTTTATTTTATTCCATTTTATTTTATTATTAACCATCATCCTAAACAATATAATATTACATTTTATTTCATTTAATTACTGACGGTCCACCACGACATAGCCTTAACATTAGTGAAAGGAGCCTTATTACTCACGATGTGCCAGATTTAACTTAATTTTAAATTATTAACTAAAATTAATAAATATATAAATAAATTATGTAATTTAAAAATGAGATTTTAGGAACGAAGGAACGGAATAATTGTAAAAAACAGTGTTTACTTTGAGGTTTTCAATTTCAGGGGAATGGATTTATCCCATTAAATTTAGGAATCTACTAAACCCACCAAGAGGGTAGATATCGAATTTTCATTCCAATCTAAGTTTTTATCACGTTTATTTTTTTAATCTTTTATCGTCAGCCTTTGCCCTACCATTCTCTTTACTTCTTTATTGCCTCTCAATTTTTTACGACCTCCCATCCTGCCTTATCATGTCTTATCAACAAAGAAATTTTTTGTTCTGCACCTCTAGGTATATTTTCTGAAATCCCTCATTTTAATTTGATGTTGGCATTCTGTGTCGACAAATGATCATATAGCTCATCTAATGCTCGAAAATTGCGATAAAATTTCTTGACAAAACTGATTAATTTTTTTTACAACATATAGAGATAGTCCCAATAAACATATGAAGGGCAAATTATTTTCATTTTTATTAAGGATAAAAATGGTATTGTATTATCTTTTATTTCCATTAATGCAATAAACCAAACAATATTATTGGTATTAATACAGAAACCCAAGTTACAAACCAAACATCTTTTTTTTTTTTATTTTTCATACCCATCCCCATCCTCTTTTATTATTATACTCATATCTATAATCAACCTCGTACTCAAACCAAACGCCTAATAAGTGTATTTTTAGTTAATATTTTACCCTTCGTATGTCCAAATTAAATTTTCTTTAAACCAACTAGTTACTTCTCTAAATCCAATATTTAGAAAAAAATATATTTAAAAACTAAATTATAGAATGTCGTTAAACCAATAAAATACTATAAGCTCATTTAAAATAGCGAACAAGATCCAACTACTAGTACTCGATGACATTTGACCAACTTCGTCTCAATTTTATGATTGTTCTAATCATCAAGTTATCATGCAGTAAATCATTTGTAGAATGGGAATGGCAGACCATGTTATGACTAAGCTAGTGTATGATAATTGTTAAGACTATTAGTTAATCTCCACCCATAAACGAATTACTTCTATGAGGGGTTGACTTTAGGAATAGATGAACTGTAGTTTTTCTTTTTGTTCTCTGTGATTCTATCGAATTATAGTTGTAAAGTTAAAATATAGTATATTCAAAACTGATACCATAAAAGTATATTTAAAACTTTAAGGGCTCTATCGCTTTCATTTTTTTTTCTATTTTCGTTTTTACCTTTTTTTTTTGGTGTGAATTAAATTTGCTTTCTCTTTTGTTGTGTATGTCACAATTCTCCACAAAGAGTGTTAAAAAGTGCCTTACTCACTTCCAAAAGCTAACTTAAGAAGATGAAGTTTGCATACTATTATAAATTCTTGAATGCCCTCATAATTGTCCGAAATGGGATTCCTGATACACCCCCTTAGTCCAGAGCAGGACTGGACATCTGATGGACATATTGGATAAAGGGATATAACCGGACACCACCCCAAACAATCGAGACAAACTAGCTCTGATATCATGTTAGAAAGTGTCTTACTCACCCCCAAAAGCTAGCTCAAGAAGGAAAGGTTTACACACTATTATAAATTCTTGAATGCTCTAATAGTTGTCTGATGTAGGATTCCTGACATAGAAGATTGAATTGGGCTTATGAACACCCTCAATGCTAGTAACTTGCATGTTCTGTTCTGCTTGGTATTTGGGAAAATACCAGAAAGTAGATTTAGTGGGCAAGCTTGTATAATTGGTTCAATATGAGTGTTCTTGTATAAAATTCGTGTGTTGTTTAGTGGGTATTTTTCTTTGTTTTATCTCGAAGTAAACTTTGTCATGTTAAATCCTTTATATGAGACAAACATTATCTTGATTAAGACTTATCACATGATTAATATAGAAGAACGTATTCTTAAAAGAGCAATTTGATAACTTTTATGTTGAACTTGTTAATTCATTATATCATGTTGCTCAACTTTTTTTAGTCTATGGTCCATTATATAATGGAATTCAATCTGAGACAAGATTATTTCTCATGCTATATCATGGTACCCAGCTGAATAGGCTATTCTAGAGGATGACCATAAAGATGAAGATGAAGCATTGGTGAGGGGGAGAGGATGAGAAGGAAGATGAAGAGAAGTGGAAAAAGATGGCATAACATTTTAAAATAATTTTTTTTTGGTAAATAAAAGAGCTAACAACTAGCTAGAGCTAACAACAGGAGTAATGTGCCGAGTGCGACTAACACCCATGCGATCATCATTGAGATTAAAATAAATTTGTTCCTCCTATCTACTCTCTTTGTTTTTCTTTTTAGTGATAATAGTTTCTTTATCTTTTTGAAATCTTTATACATGCATTTGTAAAAAACAAAGTATTATTTTCTCTAACTCCATTGATAACTCATCCTTTTCATTTTTAAGCTTTTAATATAACTACTTTTCTCTAATTCTTTTGTTTTCTCTTAAGCAAAATTGAACCTTAATTTTGTTAGTTGCATACGTTAGAAAAGTAGCAGAACTTAAGGTTATGTTTAATTGAGGGTTTATTAGTGTAATGGAATGTAATGTAATATTATTTTATCGTTTGAGATGATGGTGTATAATAAAATGAAATGGAATGAGATGGAAGAGTAGAGTTTCATATTACATTTCATTTCATCCTAAACAGTAAAAATGAGAAACCTCCGATTTGGGAGATCTAAAATGGAATGTAAAATGATAAACATTTTTTCACTATATTACATTATAAACTCTTTTTATAAACAACTTTTCACTATATTATATTATGAACCATTCCACCCCTCTCAAACAATAATTTTCTAATATTACATTTATTCCATTATAAATCATCCAATTTTATTTCATTCCATTAAAAACCTTATGTCCGATCAAACATAACTGAAGTTGGGGATGGGCAATAAGGAAATTAAATCTTAACAACATTTGTAATTATTTAATTGAAATTATATTTTATATTAAACTTTTATTATATAAAATTGATGTATAATTTTTTAATTATATTAAATACTGATATATTTTTATTTTTAATAATAAAAAATAGTTAATCTAAGAATACAATTTAACATATTAAAAATAAAATTTAAAAAATATAATATCAACAATATAATAAAAATCAAACAAAATTTTATTTTAAAATTTTAACACAGATCTCAATAATATAATTTTTAAAAAAATTTATTATAAATGTCAATTTAAACAAATTTTTAAAAGAAAAAATATAAATTCAAAACTAAAACTAAAAGCCAACAAAAAAACAAAAATACAAGTAGACGACCAGTATGAATGACCTAACCGGCAAGCCGGAAACAATGTCTTGTAACCATCCATGTATTAGAGGAAAGCAAGAAGACAGTGGCGGTGTTATTCGGGTGGACACAGGTAATCGAATTGAAAGCAAAGAAGGAAAAATATCAGAAGACGTGCGCTGATGGCCTTGTCGAGTTGTGGCGAGGGTGATGGATTGGTGAGGTTCAGCACTCAGCAGTAGTGCTACAGCGTCTTTAATTTTTGCTTGCGGATATTTGTGGAGGGTCCGTCCAATGTACATGCCTATGGTCCAGAAAAAAACAACCCGAACCATTCGCTTGCGTGTTTATCGGGGCTTTCGGTGAGAAAATGACGTACGAGAGGCCCCACACACTTTTTTTAAAAATAATTATCGAATATAAGAATAATAAATTAAAATATTTAATTGAAAATGTTTAGAGATTTTGTTATATATTTCAATTTTTAAATTACTCTACCAATTGGACCACTTAATGAGAGGCCATGTGATAAGAAGCTACCTGCTGTGGTCCAATGCCCTCCTTCGTTATCACCAACCTTTCATTTTCTTCCATAGGTGTACGTGACATTGTACGCAGTCTCTGTTATTATAACTCATCTTGAAGCTTAACTTCTGCCTTTGCGTTTTCAATCGAATCCGAGACAGTATATATAGGTATCGAACAGAATTTTAAATAGAATCTCGTAATATAAGAGCCTAGTTTGATAGTATATATTATACAGTGCATATAGAGTCAAAAAGGTTAAAAAGATTGTCCAAAGCTGCCACTTTTTTCTCTCTTACAAAAGGGAAAAGAGTATTGTGGATGGTAAAATCAATTCACGACCAAGCACTGATTGAGATATTCTTTTGATGGGTCATTGTCAATGTGACAGACGTGCAAAAGCAAGCGATGGGATTAATAATGCAACTTTCGTGGGGATCCAAGTGTTCTTAGGGGCTATTGACTTTAAGCACTTTTGTGGACCCTTTGGGCATGATTATATTGTCCACCATTGAATTGGATAAGAGTTCTACTAGGTTGGAGTTGCATATGTCACAATAACATGAACCTAAGTACCAAGTCCTGAAATGAGCTTTGTTCCCCTCTTTTCTTCTTATTTTTGCAATTGGTCTCTTAGGGTTTCTCTACATTTCAGAACTAATAAATTAGATGCCAAGGAATTGTGTACTAGTTGAGTAGGTTCCTAAGTATTATTTATTTAGTAACAGCACTGGACAGACTTGAAGTTAGATTAGTGATATGATAACAAAGGGCATATGATACGAATTAAGGCTTCCTGAATCCTGACAGAATTCTAATTATTCTATTTTGTTAAGGCGGAATAAATAGGAATACCTAAGACATGCAATTGGCTTAAGATCTATCCATGTCTGAAATAGTTAACAAAGAAATTACATTGCATAAACCATCTAACAAGAGTTGACAGAAAAACCAGGAACGGAGTGTTTTTCCTTCCTTTCTACCATATTCTTTGGTCTTAAGAATGCTGATTTAAAAATAAGAATAATCAATAATTGCCCTTTTCCGAGTTTTACTATCCAATCAGAGAGCAGACAGCTAATGTATTTTACTTATTGAACAAGATTTTATGGTCGATCCTCGACTCTTGGATGTCGAGGGCGTCCTTAGGATGATCTCGTAGTTCTTACAGGGTGGAGACGATGAGGTCAGTCTATGTGGATTAAAGAAGAGTTAAAGGCCAAAAGAAAAAAATAAATAAACCTAGATAGCTTGTGCCCATCATGGGCATCTAAATGAGTCCTATAATTAACTAATGAGTCCTATAATTAATTTAATTACGTGTATTAGAAAGATACTTTTTTTAATTAACTTAATTAATCCTCTTTACAACAATAAAATAGATCCTCTTATCTTTCCCATATTATTGGATAGGATGTAGGTTACTGTTAATGACAATAGCTCAGTTTTCAAAGAGATACTTTCATTTGTCATCCTAATTTTTAAATATAATCAGAATTTTATTTAATAAGTCAACAACTCATAATTAAAAATAAATTGAATTCAATTAATATTTTAAATAAGTTGCAGTTTATTTTATTACTGCAAATCAAATTAACTTAGCAACTCTTTAAATTGGAAGATTCTTAATGGAGCTTGATCCATTTGGATCACCATCAATAGTACCACACCTTGGGGCATTGTCATCACAACTTTAATACACCTAATCTGATTTGATAATTTTAGGTCATTACGCCTCTGTCATCTTTAATTAGTAGTTGATAAATCGACCTGTATCTTTCTTGCTGGTGCTGATTACATAGATAAAGTCTTCTTAATTTGTAGACTTGTACTCCTCTCATTGATTGTTGTTTGAAAGTTGTGAATACTTGCAGAATAAAATCCATAATTTCTAGACCTATTTCAGCAAAAACAAGAAATAAGATAATTTTCAGAAACATATTTTCCTTTAATTATAGATAAGACTCTGTACTTAATGATTATTATTGTTATAAGGAGAAGTAAGAAAACTTGGTAAACAAACTCGTAGTAGGAAAAAGGTGAGGGAATGGGATCCTCTATCCAATTTATTATGTCCCTATCTTGTCTCATAAATCTTAACCATCTATTTATACGGGACCTATGTGAGATTCATATAAATAAATGATTGAAATTCATAAAATAAGATAAGAACAGGATAAAATGGACAAAGGATCTGGCTCGAGGAAGGGGGCATATACCCGTAATCTAATTTATCAAAAGAAGAAAAGGTGTCCTATTCCTGTATCTAAATGAGGTCACATCGCAGTGATCAATGTAATTATTAAAAAATTTAGAAATGCACTTAATTTATCTTGCGTCATAATGTTGTTCTTTGAGACAAAAGAAGAAATTTAAGGCATTATTTTATACACACGAGATACTGTGTACTTATGAGGGTGTTTTAACTCTATTTATTATACATACGAGATACTGTGTACTTATGAGGGTGTTTTAACTCTATTTACATAAATGTGGTAATAAACTGCCTTCAATTCTCCTCGTCCCCGCCTTGGACTTCAGCTGCTCCACTGATAAAGAAACAACCCTAAAAAGAAAAAAAGAATCCAATCATAGCTGAGTCTCACACCTTGACTTCGATCTGCTCTATAAAACCATATCATTCCGTGGTTGGCGACTGCGGAAAGGAACACACAGATGAAGCCAACCAGAGGTAATCAAATGAGTTTAACCTGCCTTTTTTTTTCAGATTAAAGCTATCTTTTGAGTACATACTGATTGAGTGCTTGATTCACGTGGAACGATATTTTTTTTGGTTGCTCACGAGATGTCCTAAGAGGTCTCAACTAGGGGAAGGTATTTTTAAGCCATTCACATTTAGACTAATCTTCGCTCGAATTGGGTAGGTCCCTTGCAGGAGGCAAAACTTTAACCTCAAGTTTTAAACGGCTGCATATATGAGAGAGTTCGAACCCGTGACCTCACTTAAGCCAGGAGAGCCTCTTATCAACTCACTTGCGTCTTGGGGTTCATGCGGAACGATATTAATAAAAATGAGAATTACTATAATCAATATAATTATAATGATTGATTAGAAGGAACGAATAATTATTATTATCATTTAATGTGGTTGCTTTGTTAAAAATTTTGAGAATTTTACATCAAATTTTAATTTATTTTAATTAATTGTATTTAATTTATGCACTCATTTATAATAACAGAATGTTTAAAATCAAGTATATTGGGATATTTCCTTTCTGATAATTTTTGAAAAAAAAGCTCTAACATTTGCTTGCATCAACATATCATCAACCAAATAATGTCTTCAAAATACAGTTTAACTATAATATTGTTTTTGCTAAAAAAGAAATCAAATTTTGTTAAATGGTAAAAAAGAGGAAAATATAATTAATTAATTAATTATATTTAATTTCTGAAAAAGAGGAAAAAAGGAAATGTCAGCTCTTCTCACGAGTGTACATCTACGTATCGCGCTTGTAAAACTTGCCCGTAACACTCGAATGACTTTAATTTCTTTCACGATAAGAGGTATGGAGTAATGCCTAAATTCAGATATAAAAATACTGTTTATTTAATAATAATATATTATCAAGTAACTGTTTTTCATTCTTTACCTATTGAAATCTTCTCAAACTTATTAACCAAAACACTCCCTAATTTATAAGCTTACGATATAAATTATAAAATAAATCAATTATATAGTAAATTAATAATTTAAAATTAAATAATAAATTTAATTATAATTAATATTTATGACTTTTTAGTAATTATAATTTTTGAAATTGAAGTAGATTACAATATTCCTCACAACGTTTTCAAGGTGCAATCCGAATGAATTGAGAAGAGGAGCTTGCTTTACTTATCAATTATTGGGGTGCCTGTAATAAGATAAATGTTCAGTGGCTTGTCGTGAAATACTAAAGTTGGGTATCTTTCTTGTCAGACTTTCTAAAGAACACGTCTATCTTTCCTTCTCTTACACTTATTTCTTATAATTTTTTATGCATCGTTATCAGTTTGAGAATGGCCTGAACTCTGTCTGACACAAGATCAGCAGGCAGCTACCATGTCCTAAAGAGATTGCTGCCGATTGATAGCTAGTTAGATACTACACACAGTGTCCCTATGTGTGGTGAGCTCATCTGATCTATAGTCTCTCGTGTGTGCCCTGCCTTGAATCAATTATTGGTTGGTACTCAGTCCCTCTCGGCATCTCCTTTTGATGGGTTCCTGTTATTTTCTTTCATTTTTTTATTCTACTTGCTATCTTTCGATGGAGATCTTTGATGGGGTTCGTGTCCCTCTCCTCTCTGTCCTATGATAATTAGTTTCTCTCTCTTTTCTATCCCAAGCAGCTAGCTTTATAAACAACAGGTACATGAATAATAGCTTCTTGTTTTTCATTATCTGCCACAAAATGCTTGATTTCTAGCAATATGTACACTTGTAGGCCCTGATCTGTAGTTCTTTTCGTATGTTTTACATATCGCTTCTGTGTGTGTATATATAAATATATATATATGAGACAGGTGCTTACATGTTCAGTTTCATTCTCTGATTCATTGCTCGTGCGTTTCTTCAGATCACGGACAACAGTCTGGGCTTTTTTCCTGTAAATTTCACTTCGTCAATGATCCAAATGGCATGATTTGCTATTTATACCTCAAGGGACCAAACTTTCAAATTCCAATAAATAGACCGGAATAGAGAGCAGAAAGATCGACTCAGGAAGGCATAAAGTGGTTTTTTGAAGTCATCAAATGACAACGTACTTTCATGGCAGCTCACAAATCCAAGAAAGTGCATCATCTGATGGGAATGGGATCCAAACACTTTATCTCATGAACCCTAACTACCTACCATCATACCCTGATGCTACTGGTACTCAAGAACAACACCGCCACCACCACCCTCCAAACATGTTCTTCTTTAACCCCACCTTGAGTACTCCCCACAACACTCTAACCCTCCCCCGCACACCGCCATCAAACCATCAACTTGTCGGCATCCCGTTGCCATCAAACAGCACATCTACCAATCAGGACAATCCAATCCGTTCCACGTCAAATGGGGTCGTCTCTGCTGGCTTTCACAACAACCTCTGGGGTTCCATAGATCATAATTCAGTTGCAGCCAATGATTCTGGTGCGATCCCTGATGTTGTGTCATCTCCGATTGACTTCAGACGGTCAGGATTTGTCTCTCCGGCCCGGCGAGGTTTGTCTTTGAGCCTCTCGTCCCAGCAAGTGCAGACATCTACTCCTCTTAGGCATATAAACGATGAAAACCACGAGATTCAAGCAATGCATGGTCATTACGTTTCAGCTTTATCTTCCAGCGATGATTTAAGGGTTTCTAGGAATTCTCCGTCGTCTGTTTCTGCAACGCCTAAGGGAGTTTCGGGCATTCCAAAAATGGTTTTGGGTTCCAAGTACATAGGAGCTGCTCAGGAGTTACTTGACGAAGTTGCTAATGTCGGCAAGGTTATGAAGGATGACCTCGCAGAAGGAGCTAAAGGGAAGATGAAGATGAATAAAGAATCGAAAATCGAAGAAGGCTCTGTGGGCGACGGCTGTCAATCTAGCGTTAAACGTGGAACTGAACTTACGACGGCGCAACGGCAAGAACTGCAAATGAAGAAGGCCAAGCTTCTTAACATGCTTGACGAGGTAACTTTATATATGTAATGATGATGATACATGGGTTTGCGAGTATTTGGAGAAACATGTCCACATGTTATTACACAATTTCGGTTTTCATTCATGATATTATGCTTTTGGTAAACAAAATTGTGGAGCATATGCTTGGTGGGTTTGGTGTCACATCGTATGATGTTTCGATTGCTGTGCTCAAAAGGCCCCGATTCTTGACTCATAAACCAAACAAAAGATGAAATTGTTTATTCTCTGTCGTTTGATTCGACTGCTCTTTGTTAATGAAGTTTTCTGAACATGCCAGCAAAAAGTATTTCTTTTTAATATTTTAATGAAATTATGAAAAGTCCCTTCTTTTGTTGTAGGCTCATTCATATCAACTAATAGTGGAGTGGAGGTCTATACATAAGCTCTCTTCTCTATCCTAACAAGTTTTCTCCGTTAATTTTAACATGAAGGTGGAGGAAAGATACAGACAGTATCACCATCAAATTCAGATAGTAGTTTCATCCTTCGAGCAGGCAGCTGGATTAGAAGCAGCAAAATCCTACACCGCCCGTGCCTTAGAGACGATCTCCAAGCAATTCCGCTGCCTTAAAGACACCATCTCAGGACAAGTTAAAGCTACGAGCAAGAGCTTAGGAGAGGAGGATTGTTCAGCACTCGAGGGTTCAAGACTTAGGTACGTGGATCATAGACTCCGACAACAGAGGGCATTGCAGCAGCTTAGTATGGTCCAACACAGCGCTTGGAAGCCTCAGAGAGGATTGCCTGAACGTGCTGTTGCAGTGCTTCGTGCTTGGCTTTTCGAACACTTTCTTCACCCGTAAGTAATCCTATACATGTTTATGTTTGTCTTTAGCTGTTCGACCATATAGGTTTCCTGAGTGTTATTGTCCTGGTGTCATTGCAGTTATCCCAAGGATTCTGATAAGCACATGCTTGCTAAACAAACAGGACTTACTAGGAGCCAGGTTACTCCATTTTCGACTTCTACTGTCATTCGTAACCTTAAAATCCTACGCGTACATGTACTTGCATATGAACTAAACTTGAAACATATGCAGGTGTCTAATTGGTTTATAAATGCTCGAGTTCGACTTTGGAAGCCAATGGTTGAGGAAATGTACTTAGAGGAGATAAAACACCAAGAGAAAACCGGTCGTGATCAAGAAAATCCAAGCAAATATGCGAACAAGGAGTCAGGGCCTGATGACACTCAATCAAAACACGCAAACGTCACAAAACATAATGCATCTCCACCTGAATTTTCAAACTCCACCATTTCAAACATTCATCCACAATCTGGTTTTTCTCTCATCAGACCATCTGAAATGGAAGGAATCAGTCAGAGAAGCCCCAAAAAGCCAAGAAGTAGTGACTTGGAGAACAATTCTCCAATTAGCATCCTTTCAATGGATACGAACATGAAACATGGAGAACCGAGTAGGGACATGAGTATAAATTTCGGTGGCGATAGGTTAAGCAAGGATGGTTATCCACTAATGACTCACATCACTAATCCCCATGGCATTGAATTTGGGGCAGCATATCCCATTGGCGGTCTCGATAGGTCTAATCCTCATGAGCAGTTGATGACGTCAAGATTTAGTGGGAACAGTGTTTCTCTTACCCTCGGTCTTCAACATTGCGAGAACCTACCTCTTTCAAGGACTCCACAAAGTTACATCTCCAATCAGAGTATTCAACTAGGAAGGACACTTGAGCTAGGAACCGATGAAACTGACTTCCGCGGTATCAATTCGATGCAGAATTCTCATTCAAGCACTGGCTTCGAAACCATTAGCACTCAAAACAGAAATAGGTTTGCTGCTCAGTTGTTGCAAGATTTTGTGGCCTGATGATGAACTCGCAGAGTTCTACCACAGATGCTACACATATATACTGGCTCTTGTAATGGTCTCTTCGGGAAGAGAGGCTGAGAATATTAGAGTAGAGAAAGAAGAGCACTTAGTACTACAGGTTTATACTCGTAAACAGACATTACTCTTCTTACTTGCTTAGTTGAGTTGAGGAGGCTAATTATATAGTTCAGAACGATAATTTGGATTTATTACATAGTTAGACCTCTTTTTATTTTTGGGTAAGAAAAAAGTGAGCAAAGCTCATAAAAGCAAAAAACTACCTAACATAAGAGATCCCTATTAAATCATGATCGATTCATCTACCAACATTAGGGGGAACTTACTCCAAAGCATGAAAACCAGGAGAAAAATCAAAAATAAGGTAAGAAAGGGAGTCAGCAGTAAAGTTCCCTTCTCTGTAAGCGCTTCAGTAAGTCTAGAATTCTGTCAATAAGAGACAAACAATCTGAATTTGCTTAGAACACCACCAGTTAATATCTTGACAGCAATCTCATTATCACTTTCTACAAGAACATCCAAATAGGCAAGATTATAAGTGAGTTGAATACCATAATAAAGAACCCACAACTTAGTACGAATAATAGAACAACGACCCGTCTTGAAAACAAGATCATATTTTCAGCGACCATTATGATCACGAATCAAACCTCCACCTGCAACAATCCCCGTGGAGGCAGCCAAAGAAGCATCAGTGTTAAGCTTCATAAAAGGAGAATGTGGACATTTCCAAAAAATTAACCTTGAAACCGAAGGACAGTTATTCTCCGAAGGCAACTTGTTGAAAGTATCTTGAATCAATTTAGCTTAAAAAATAGTAGTCCATAAAATATTGAAAATGGAAGAAACACCAAAATTAAACACTCTGTCATTTCTTCGTTTCCAAAGGTTCCAGTAACCTAAGCCGAAAATAGTAGGCCAACTAAGATGGTCATGAGAGAGATGAGAGCTTTTCAGATTCAATAACAACCAATCTTCCAGATTAACATTCCAGAAGGAGCTCAAATTATTAAAATCAGTAAAAAGATTCCAGAACTGAACAGCAACATGACAATCATGGAGAAAGTGTAGAAGGGTTTCAAGCTTGTTGTTGCAAATATTACAAACCCCAGAGTCACTTAAGTGTCTTTGTTTTCTTTCATTGTTAGTTAAGAGTCCATTGTTGAGGGCGAGCCAAAAAACCATTTTGATTTTTTTGAGGGCCTTGTCACTTCCATATCAGGTTCCAAGGAAAGTTATGAGAAGGAATGTAATTCCCAGAAAGAAAATCATACGCAAAGCTCAAAGTAAAAACTCCTGAAGAAGACAGACCCCAAAGAAGAGAATCCTTACCACAAGCATCGGAGGACACAAGTGTAGCAGCAATATAAGAGCAAATTGAAATGGGGAGTAACTGAGAAAAATATTCCCATCTCCAATCTCCATCATCAGTAACAAAAAAGAGACGTTTTATAAATCATATTATCCGGAATAGGTCCACTAGCTACATGCAGCAAAGGCTCTGAGTCACCCGGCAACCATCTATGTTTTCAAAATTTAGTCGTACTCCCATCACCTAAGGCCCAGAAGTTGTTAGAAATCACAGCGTCCCAATTCGTAGTCACCAAACGCCATAGAGGAGTACAAGAAGCAGGAGCAACAATATTATTCGGGATATCAATGCTGAATTTGTATTTGGAACGAAGCACTTTAGTCCAGAGATTATTAGGATTTGTCAAGATATGCCATCCAACTTTCATAGCATATGCTATATTAACTAAACGAAGATTCCTCAAATTCAAACCTCAGCTCCTTTAGAATGCTACACTTTATCCCAAGCAACTAGAGAAAGACTACTTCTGTCATCTTCCTTTGTCCATATGAAACTCCCGCTGATTTTTTTTCCATCTCAACACAAATAGTAACAGGGATCTTAGAAATTTGCATGACAAAGGACGACATTGAAAACAAAGATAAATTCGCCAAAGTAACACGACCTGCAAGGAAAAGACGACTAGAATTTTAACTCAAAATTTTTGCCTTCATTTTAACAAGAGTATACCCATAGATGAATATATAGATTCGAATGTGGGTAAATTAACCTCAGATTTTCCGTCTAATTTTACCCGGCTTAATTCTATTCAAAAAACAAAAATGACATCATTTTAAAGCACTAAATATAATTGAACAGAGTAAAATTAGTCAGAAATCCACTCGAGTAAATTATATACTTGCAAATTTTGTACTTATAACAAAAATGTTAAGACATTTCACATATTTCTCAAAAGAAGAAGACTATTTCACTAGTATTAAGTTAGTTAGTAATTCCTTTTATAAATTAATTTAAATCCTAAAACTTGATTGTCTGATTATATTCAAAAGGCAAACACTGTCACCATTTCCTTCAGTAGAACAGAGCAATATCACACATTGCAAATTAAGGCTTTAGGGTTACATGAAAAGGAGCTTTTATCCCCGAAGCTGAAAGGGTATATTTTGGTTACATTTTTTTGGGTGACATTTTTAAATTCGTAGCTAAAATAAGCAGTTGGGGACGATTTAGTAATATGGTCGCCAAAGAATAATTCTTATTATTCTTTGCAATTTTTTTAAAAAAGATATCAATTATAAAATATGTAATTAATTAAATCAGTTTTCACATACTTAAACATGTAATTTTGCTTTATTAATCTAACTCAACTTTTCAAAAAAAAGAAACATAAAAATGTAACAACTGTTACATTTCCAATCTTCCAATGAAGCAAAACAATGGAATGATTATTACATTAGATGTTATTTCATATTATATTTTTTTATTATATTAATTATACACTTGGTACCAAATATTAATTTTATCCAATTAAGTACCTTATGACTTTGTGCAGCATGGAGCTCAAGTCAAAAGTACATATATCTCTCAGTGTGCGTTGTTCAATTTAATTGAATTCATAACTTATTGTGTGGGTCTTTCAAGTTTTGTGGAACATAGATAAAGCCTTAAATTCATGATTTATATAGGATGTTGACCTAATCTCTTATAAGTAACATATTATAAAATGATATAAAAAAACCTAAAATTAGTTAATCAAAAGTTTGAGTCATATCATTGAAGTATCCCAATAATCATACTCAATAATTATACCACATTCAATAAAATCATTACGAAGATAAAATTCATAAAAATATCAAAAAATTAATTAAGGGTTTATATATCATGTTGAACCTATTCATAAAACAAAATACTTAATTAGAAGTTATTTGGTTCCACTACTATTTTTTGTTGTGGTTTTCAGTTTTTAGTTTTAGTTTTCGTTTTCGTTTTCAGTTTTAGTTTTTTTTTAATAAAAACAAAAATCTATTTTGTTGATAATATTAATGTGGTTATATTTTTATCACTGATAATAACCACATATTAGATTAAGCTTAAAATAAATTATTTTTAATTGAATAAATTTATATTAATAGCTTATGTAATATCTATTAACAAATTGCTAATAAAATTATTTTATTTTATTAAAATAAATCATTTATAAATTAATATCTATTTTAAATATATTTTGAAATTTTTTAATTTTAATTATATTTATTAATAATTAATTTAATTTGAAT
>JANZXV010000211.1:4555114-4577787 GCA_027576455.1 Erythroxylum roigii | reverse complement strand
AGAGATGCTAAAAGCTCAAAAACCGAAAATGAAAGCCAATATATTGTGACTTTTGTGGGAATAACATTAAAAACATGGGATTATAAAGAACATCAATTTTGGGTCAATGTCATTAGCGTCAATACCTCTCTCCAAGGAACAAAGGGGAAAAAATGAATTATATTAGTATATGTATAATGGGAAACATATATAGACCCAAACAAATGTTTTTGTCAAAATTTCCAATGTGATCTACACGAATTATAAATATGAAACACGAATTTAAAAAAAAGTTTCAATCAATGTCTAAACGAGATATAGTGTAAACGTAAAAGAGAATCCTGAAAGCTAACAATAGAAAATAGCATATTACTGTCATATGAGTCCTAACACATTTAAATCTTCTCTCAACATGAATTTCTTTCAATCTACTTTCCTTTCATTGATCCAATAAACAAACCAAAATAATAATAATAAATAAAAAAGTAGTCCATTAAACGGCTCCGAAGTCCCAACTTCACATTACATCTGCATTAAAAAAAGCATAAATAACCAAAATAATTATTTTATATAATCAACTAACTTCCATCTTAGTAAAAGATAGAAGAAAAAGTTAACATAATAAAAGAAAAATAGTTAATAAATATGCCAAACTTCTATTAAAAACGTTTGGATATGAAAAAACACTTACCAATCAGATTGATTAATAATTTCAGAAAAACTTCTGCCTGTCATCTTTTCAACGCATTTCACCACGGCTTCAACAGTGGTTTTTTGCAGAGCTAACTCAGCCTTTGTACTCTCCAATTCCTCTTGTGTAGATGCCAACTCCTCTTCTAATCGTACTCGATTTGATGATGTCTCGAAAGTAGAAACATGATTAGATTTTTTTTGAGACAGGCCTTTTGATTTGGCATACATAGAATTTTCTCCTAGCACTTGGATGCAGATTTGTTCTGCACTCATACGAGGAACATTCTAACATCCCAGATCACCCGCTTACAGATATTGTCTGCTTTGAGCCTTGGCCCAGCCAAGCCCTCACAGTTTTGCTTTTCCCGAGGCCTTCTCAGGAGGTCACCCATCCTAGGACTACTCTCATCCATGCACATTTAACCTCGGAGTTCTGATGGAATCTGGTGCATTAGGCCATAGAAAATGCGTCTGTAAGGGAGACATACCCGTACCCTTATAAGACGTACTTCGTTCCCCTTTCTAACCGATGTTAGATCTCACACTCTCCACCCCCTTAGGGCCCAACCCTCATTGGGGTCTAGCCTAGCTAGCACAACTGTTCGAGTACTGGCTCTGAAACCACCTGTCATATCCTAAATCACCAGCTTATAGATATTGTCTGCTTTGGGCCAAGCCCTCATAGTTTTGCTTTTCCCGAGGCCTTCCCAGGAGGTCACCCATCTTAGAACTACTCTCACCCAAGCACAATTAACCTCGAAGTTCTGATAGGATCCGGTGCATTAGGCCATGGAAAACGCATCTGTAAAGAAGAGGTACCCGTACCTTTATAAGGCATACTTTGTTCCCCTCTCTAACCGATGTGGGATCTCACACTCTCCACTCCCTTAGGGCCCAACCCTCTTTGAGGTCCAGCCTAGCTAACACAACAGTTCGGGTACTGGCTCTGATACCACCGGTCATATCCCAGATCACCCGCTGATAGTATGAATATTTGCTGAATATATTAATGATTTTGTTGACGTTTTGGGTAAATATTCATGTGGAAAGGGTGGAATTTACTTAGTTCTATGTATTTTGGGCAGGAGATGACAATCGGGCCAAACCGGAGGTATTTTGGGCTGCTGTCGCTTAAAGTTTTGGGCTGTAGCTGCTTAACCGCAATTTTTGGGCCGACTTCAGACTTTACGCAGTTAAGTCGTGCCCACGGCTTAAGGTCACGCGTAAGCAAACTCCTAATGCAGAATTAGAGACGTGAATGGACTCCTAAGTTGGATATTTTCCAGACTTGGAAAGGAATATTTTTGGGGGATTAATGAGGAAAGTTAGGGAACCAATCAAAAACCTATTTCTTTCCTACAAGGAGAAGGACTCTAGGGATATAAAGGGATTAAGATAGAAAGCTTTGGGGGGAGTAGATTTAGGTTTTTGTTCTTTTGACAGATTAGGACAGATTTCTTATTTCTTATTTTGCGTGCTTTGTATAGCCATGAGTGGCTAAACCTACTTTAGTCTAGCAAGGTTTAAGCAAGTTCAAGTTCATATATGTTGTGAGATCTAAACTTTATTGTTATTCTGGGATTTCTGCAGTATTTATTCATTCTCTGTTTTTATTCATATTATTGTCTTGTTGGTTGTTGCAATAAGAGCTCGTTGTGCAATTGACAGGGTTGTAATTAGCCAATCAAGGTTTCTAGATCCGTAATTGTCTAGTTAATCTCGATAACAGTGGCAGGTAATATAATTCTCAAGTTATATTATGAGGGTGAATAATCTGATTTAAACAGTCACACTTGTTGATCTTGTTGGTCAGGGTTGGGTCTTTCTAGTTCTTAAAGCTATTAGCGAATTAAATCCTAAGCGCGACGTCGGGGTTGTTCATCAATAATGGGTTAGTTAGAAGGCGCGTGTCCGGCTAATCTAAAACTAAGGAAAGATGAGATTATTAGAAGCGTTTCAATAATGATAACCAATCTATTGTAGGATCCAGATTTATCCTTTGTTTCAATGATCAACCGTAGAACTTGAATGAGATTACCTTGTTAGATGCTATTAATCTGATTTATTTTCAATCTAATTTTATTTGTTTGCTATTTATTAATTTCAGTATTTTTACTCATCAATTACAAAACCCCCCCCCCCCCTTTTGTTTATTGTTCTCGATTCTCTGGTTATCAATAGGATTAATTAATCTCCAGTCTCTGTGGATTCAACTTTACTCACTCTAGCTACAAGTTTAATTGATTTTTCAGGAGTAAATTTTATTTTTGGTGGATTCGACACCCATCAATGAACATGAGATGTGTTTTCCTAATGCCTCTGATTAATCTCACATGTACCAAACTTCTAAGGTTCTAACCCTTTGTATGGAAACAGGATGTTACATTAGATCAGACAATGCCAAAGACTACTTCAACCAAACTCTTACTCTCTATTGTCAAAAAGAAGGGATACTTCATAAGTCTTCCTGTGTTAAAACACCCCAACAAAATGGTGTGGCCGAAAGAGAAATGAACATCTTTTAGACCAAACATGAGCATTATTCTTTCAGAAAAATGTACCAAAATATTTTTGAGGGGAAGCAGTTTTAACAGCCACTCATCTCATTAACAGATTACCTTCCAAGGTCCTAAGATTCAAAAGTCTAATGGAGGTACTCTCTTCATTCTACCCAAATATATCCACTACAAACAATCTTGTACCTCGCATTTTTGGGTGTGTGTCTTTTGTTCATATTCATAGCCAAGACCGTGGGAAATTGGATCCTAGACCACTAAAGTGCATCTTTGTACGGTATTCTTCAATTCAAAAAAGGGTATAAGTGTTATCATCCTCCATCCAAGAAATTCAATGTGTCCCAAGATGTAACCTTCAATGAAAAAGAAGCCTATTTCATCCAACCTTATCTTCAAAGGGAGAATCTCAAGGAAGATAAGGAGTTCATTATTGGATTATCTAAATATGATCTCTTACTTCTACTAAACCCAGTCACATGCCTTCAGTTCAACTATAACCAAATCCTGAATCTGAACCCTCCATTCTTGAACCTAAATCTACTTCTGGAGATATGCAATTTGGCAAAAATTTGGTGTACTCAAGGCGGAAAGAGGTCAGTTCGAAATTTGTGCATGTACAAAAATTTGATCCAGATTCCTCAAATGAGGTAACAATTTCTGATTTTCCTAGTTTGCAAACTGAAACTGAAGTACAAATTAGTGAGGAGGATCAGGACCAACCTATTGCTCGTAGGAAAGGAACCAGAACATGCACCAAAAGACTGTTATACCCACTCTCACACTACATGTCCTTTCAAAACTTCTCACCAACATTTAAAGCCTTTCTTGTAAACCTTAATACCATAACCCTTACTACAACCTTATATGAGGCATAGTCTAATGAAAAATGAAAACAAGCCATGGATATGGAGATGGAGGCACTAAGAAAGAATAAAACTTGGAGTTTGGCGAAATTACCAGCTGGAAAAAGGCCGGTGGGCTGCAAATGGATGTATTCTATGAAATATAGGACTGATGGGTCTCTTGAAAGGTACAAGGTAAGATTGGTAGACAAAGGATACACTCAGACTTTTGAGATTGATTACCTAGAGACGTTTGCTCCTGTGACTAAGATGAATACAATTAGAGTAATTTATCTCTAGCTGCAAACTATGGTTGGAAACTATAACAATTTGATGTAAAAAAATGCATTTCTGCATGGGGATCTTGTGGAGGAGATTTACAGGGAAGTTCCACTAGGTTATGAAATATAGGTGACCACCAACACTATATGTAAGCTGAATAAAGCCTTGTATGGATTGAAACAATCTCCTTGGGCCTAGTTTAGCAGATTTGCAAGGGTCATGTTATCTATGGGATATAAGCAAAGTTAAGGAGATCACACATTATTCATTAAGCATTCAACCATAGGGAAAGTAACAATATTACTAGCCTATGTGAATGACATTACACTAACAAAGATGATGAGATAGAGCAGCAGATCTTGAGTAATTGTTTAGCTAAGGAGTTTGAGATTAAGACTTTGGGAAGGTTAAGTATGTTCTAGGAATTAAGGTAGCACACTCCAGAAAAGGAATTTTTATATCCTAACATAAATATGTTACTGATTTACTCAAGGAGATAGGTAAAGCTGCATGCAAACCCACAAATACACCTATAGAGCCGAACCTTAGGCTGTGAAAAGAAGATGAAGATGTTCCAGACAATAGGGAAATGTATCAACGACTTGTAGGATGACTCATCTATTTGGCACATACTAGTTCTGATATAGCCTATGTCATAAGCATTGTAAGACAGTTTATGCATAGTCCTAAAGAAGCCCACTTACAAGCAGCATATAAAATCTTGCAATACCTTAAGGGAACGCCAGGAAGAGGGATTTTGTTTAAAACAAATGGAGATATGACACTTGAAGCATATACTGATGTTGACTATATAAGATTGGTAGTTGATAGGAGATTTACATCAGGGTACTGTACCTTTCTTGGAGGGAATCTTGTCACATGGAGAAGCAAGAAATAGGGGTAGTAGCACGATCTAGTGTAGAGGTAGAATTTCATGCTATGGCATAAGGCATATTTGAATCGCTTTGGCTAGAAATCATTCTAGAAGACTTAAAGATTAAATGGGATGGTCCTATGAGACTTTACTGTGATGATAAATTAGCAATAAGCATAGCCCACAACCCAGTTTAGCATGATAGGATAAAGCACATCAAGGTGGATAGACATTTCATCAAGGAGAAGTTAGACAGTGGCTTGATATGCACTCTGTATGTGTTAGCATAGGGGCAACTTGCTGATATTCTCACTAAAGGATTAAGTAGCTCAATATTTGAGAATATTGTATCCAAGTAGGGAATGGAAAATTCCTATTCACCAGCTTGAGGGGGAGTGTGATAATTTGTAATAATAGATACTATTTTAGATAAATATTGGGTATAAGATATGCATTATTAGGATCCCAAAAGTTAAGGGATTTTCAGATAAAGTTAGATTCCTAGTTTAGTGGGATTAGGAGATTAGTTTCCTAATTTGTGTGCTGTACTTTTTGTATATACATCCTATTAAGTGTCAATAAAGAATAAAAAAGAAACCCTAAATTCTGATATATATGTTCAGCTTCTGTTGTAGATTGTGCTACGACTTCTTACTTCTTTGAACACCATGTTCTAGAACCAAAACTGAAACAGTAACCTGAAGTGCTTCTCATGTCATCAACACTCTCAGCCCAATCACTATCGGAATAGCCTTGAATATTGAAAATTTTAACTTGTTTGAACTTCACTCCATAGCTAATCGTACCTTTGACATATTTGAGAATTCTTTTGGCTGCTTGAAAATGAATTTCACTAGCACAATGCGTGTATCTTGACAGCAAACAACCTATTAAATTTTTGTACAACTTTTCATCAACTTTTCCAGCTTCATCTTCTTTGTTGAATTTCTCCTTTTGGTTTATGGGAGTTGCAGTTAGCTTACAATCCTCCATATTGAATTTTCTTATAATTTCCTTCGCATATTTTGTTTGAATTACAAAGATATCACCTTTATTATCTTGCACCTGCATACCAAGGAAAAATGACATTTTTCCAAGATCAGTCATTTCAAAAACATCTTTCATGTTTTCTTTAAACTCTTCAATCAGCTCCTTTAAACCTCTTGTTATAAGTAAGTCGTCAACATACAAGGAGACAACAAGTATTTCATTATCAACTGATAGGTAACAGATGTAGAGATTGTATTATTTACTAAATCAGTAGGTACAATATTAGAATACCTCCTGGAAATGTAATTCCCAGGCCAATACAATAGCTATATTTTCCATAATAATCCAAAATGAATCCTCCCTCCTATACCGAATCCTATATATATACTCTGTACCTTCTCTCTCTCTTTCCATAACTAACTCCTAACCACTAGCCTATGTGGCATTTGTCTTATTCCCTTCCCCATCATACCCCTATGGACTAGTATGCTGATCAGTCCTAGTATGAGGAGTGCTAACATTGTACAACTTGTTCTTGTACCTTGTCATGAAAGAGCAGTGGAAGAATTTGAAGATTAGGTCACTAGATACTATAGGACATGTATGAAAAGTTACAAAGCATTAGACAAAGCAAAAATGGAGACACAAGTTTGTCTTTTCATGTGATTAATGAAGGACACACTGAAGGTGGGTTGAGTCTTGTTTTTGTTCTCCTAGTGAACAAGATGTAATTTCTTTTTCTGGACATCATTGCTTATTAACAGGCTAGTTATCTTATCTGAACTGGAACATTATCAATTCCTCTAGCATCAACTTCATAAGCACTATGCCGTTACAATTTAGTCAAATTATCCCGACAAACAGCTTTTTGGTAAAAAATGACAGTGATTTTTAGACAATTCGGTTTAAAGAAAGAAAAGCAGCCAAGATTATCCTTTTTTCTTGCTTTTAATTTGGGCTTAATAGACCATATAAGTAGGAGGGAATCTAAACAAGAAATCAAACTACTAGACCAAAATTTTTGGGAGAGACATTTGCAAGGATAAATTCACCATTAAAACAAATTCTTTGCACTAACAATGACAGGCATAGACAAAGTGATACATATTCCAAGAAAATGGTTAGTTGCAAATCATTGGCTTGTATGAAGTAATGGAGAAATTAATAATTGGAGCAGTTTAGGCAAGTTAATTTAGCTCCAGATACAGATAAGCTACCTAATACATCCATAAAGTCAACTCCTATGAAAAAAATGACTCTTAATAAACATGTAACACCAAATGAAAAGAAAAGAATTCAGTTGATACATTATTGTACATAGTGATAAAATTGTGCAGACATATTCTATCAGAGAAAAAATGGAAATGAGAGAAATGTAAACCTGCTAGTACCTTGACCAGGGGTACTTAACAAACTATTCGTCAATATGGTATCATATCCCACAACCTTGTTTATGAGAAATTGCTGCCATCTGGGAATTAGAAATTGCTCATCAAATCATAACACATTCAAATATACGTCAAGTGATAACTATGGCAATAAATAATAATTACATAATCCTGAAAAAATATTGTTGTCAAACTTCAACCACTACATATGACTCACGAAGCTTTAGGAGAGTGCATTTACAAAAAAATATGAGGCACTCAAGGGCCCACATTTACCCAGAGTTTCAATTCTTCAGGAAGAAAATCCATGATGAATTTCAGAATTAACTTCCACACATGCAAATATGCAAGTATAAACATTCCAAATAAGTTCCATTTTATTGCTTAGCCATTATGACCAAGATGTAACATCCTATCAATGCTATATACTCAGTTCAAATTTTAAACTACAAGCAATGTAGATAGAGGAAAAGAAAACAGCAGTTAGCCCTTCTATCTGCTTTGGTAACTACACCACTTTATCATTTGGGCTTGCCCATGGTGTAGTGATTGAAGGGTTGTAAGAGAAGAAGCAGAAACTTCATCCTAAATGATAAGTCCACTTCAAAGTCATACGTAGAATCTTATAAATAAAAATAGCCTGGATTTGTATACCTGTTCCCGAAGCAAGGATGCCAAGCTGATATACTAATGTTAACAGTATGTATACCATGTCGAGCCTTGGCTTCTTGAGGAAGTAAGAAATAACCCTGTAGGGTACTCATAAAGTTAAACGCATCAACAATCAAATGATATACAGCAAAAACTCTTTAAATTTCTGTGGTGACTTTAAAACCAAGCTTCATGCAGCAGCTTGGAGCAGTTCAACTGAGAGAAGAAAGGTCCGATTTGCACCTTCTCCATTGTGTACAAATAAGTTGGTTCAAATGTTTTGCTGCTCTTCTCAAACCACTGCACTGAAACAGGCAGTAAATTTTCTCACCAATTATCAGCAAACAAGGTACAAATAAACAATTCGTCATTTATATGGTTACATCAGCATAAGAAGGTAGAACAAAACAGTTCCTGATTTATGCCACATGCCACATACCACATTTACCTAAACAAAGATAATCTCATAATCATTATGACTGCATTTATTATGTCAATGGTTTCCATGAACCTAGAGCACGCATTAATTTCATGTATACAATTAAGATTACGAAGCTCTTACAAGTTTAACTCATTCTAAAATATGTATAAATAATAAACAAGCAACAAAGGCTAGTTGGCTATTACCTGCATACGAGTCAAGTCTGTCCAAATAAAGTATTCTCAACAACATGGGAAGATCAAGATTTAATTGTATGCCTGTAATATTCTGAACATGAAAATTTATGTTAAAGAACTATAATCTGTGATATTAGAAATCAAATTAGCATCAAACAAAGGGCAGCTAGAAGCAAATTTGAATTGTCCGAAATAAATACTGAAGACTTGATAAAGATTCGTCCAATAAATATCCTTAAAGTTGACAACTACTGGACCATGAGAGTTACATTTGGAGTTGAAAAGCAATTTGTTTAGAAATTTACATGAGAGTTATATATGGAGTTGAAAAGCAATTTGTTTAGAAATTTTCATCATCACTGTTACCTAAACCAAATTATTGAGAATTGTCCTGTTATCAGAAAATGCGAAAGAGAAAGAGGAACAAGGTGAAAATTCTAAATTTTTGAATAGCAAACGAAAGAACATTTAACTTCATATTTAGGCAAGACAACAATTGTGCTCCATATCAATCAGAATGAGATTGGGAGTAATAGCTAAAAGCTAGAATTCATGCAATTTCAACAGAATAAATTCCTGTCCCTTATCATAGAGGAAGTTTGATATTATCCTCCCTGCTTTGAATGAAGTGAAAACAAAAATATTTCCTAAATTTTAAAATCATATTCAAATATTTTTCCACAAACATGTTAAGAAGAGGCTCGATACCACTAACTAAAATATTAACTGTTGTGGTTGACCATTGATAATAATAATCTCGCAAGCCGTGTCAATGAGGCTGGTCCTACCATGTTAAACATCAAACTCAATCCATAAAATGAGTCCTCAGAGGGTAAAACTAGGCAACCACCACAGGTTCAGTTTTGAAGGCCTAAATTTCATATTCACATGTGAAAGCACCGAAAGAATATGAACCCCAGTTCTGGAATGGAAAGAATTATAAGTACCAAATAGCAAGTAATTGTAACCACCATACTGGCAAGGTGTAAAACCAGTGAAGTTTTTTCTTAATTCACTTACCCGTAACTTCAGAAGATTTTGTAGTATTTGCATGGCATGTCTCCAAGCACATGATACACACCTGCGCCACTTTTTAACAAAATGATCCACGGCTGTTTTGGAGGCTTCTTCGGCTGATAACAAGAGACCACTGTGCACTTCCACCTTATCAGTTTTAGTCAAACCTTCATCAATTATTGGCTTAGAGATATCACTGGTAGTAGAGCTTTCATGTTGATTTTCAAGATAATTATCAGTCTTCCCATACTTCAAAGTTAACTTATCCTTTCTAGCACTTGGGTCTATCCAGTTCAACCAAAACTTAGCAGCCGGAAAACTCAACCCACCTTCATCCATATTTGGCAATTCAATTTTAGAAGTCGCATGTCCAGCATCAGGAACATCTACTGCATTTTGTTCTGAATCATCCCGTGACCATAGGCCTTCACTGGTAATCTAAACCAAGAAAACTTGTCAGCCCCCGTTATTTTGCAATATGCTTGAAGCAAAAGTTAAGAATGTTCTTATTATCAAAAATAAACTAAATCAATTATTTGCAAGCTAACTTTAAACAAACATTTGCAAAAAATGTCACACACACACACACACATACACACACAAACATACACACACAAACGTAAATACACTTATGCATACTTTCTTTCCAAAATAATATCTGCCTCCTGGATATGGTCAAAAAGTAGCTCACCAATGCTGTGACTAAGGTACTGACATTGAATTACCTACTCACTGATTTTGCTTCAACACTGAGGATCGATTAAGCCAATAGCGGGCACACTCAAGGTGCAAGCTAACTATCCTTGGGTATTTTAAGATTTTAATCATTTTTTGAAAGAGTGAACTTCTAAGGATAAAAGATCAGCTTTCAGATTCCACGTTACCATCAAAAGGATTAAAAAGTACACATTGTAGCAATAATGTTAAATCAATAGAAAACAGAATTAAAACTAGACTACTATATAAGATCATTATATCATGATATAAATCTGAAATGAAATACCGTACCTTGATCTGGATAAGTTGGGCTTCCATTGTTTCAATTCCAGAAAGCTCACTTGAACACCCAGGCTTCAGTGAAAAGGATAATGGATTTAAAACTCTCATTAAACAGCCCACAGTATATTAATCAAATAGAAAGAATCAAAACAAAGAAAAACCCGGAGCCATTCCAAATATTAAAATCCCACCACGGTATAAGATGACAACAACACACAAAGAAACTAGGAGCTTTCAACAATCAAAATTTCATCTAGATGTCTCATATACTACTTATTAATCAGATAACGTCTTTCTTTCTTTCTTTTGAGGGGATACTAACAGCCTAGAAAGAAGAGGAAATTGGAAATCCAAATAACGGTTTTAACAGCTATATCCAGAACAAAAAGATGGAGAACAAAGACAGAAAAGAGAGACCTGTTGGACATAATTAGCGTGCATAACAACAAGAATGCAAAAGAGAGTGATGGCTGTGATCAAATAGATGTATTCCAAAGCAGTCCTCAGTTTTGGAGTTAGAATCTGTGAGAACCTCTCGTGTACCCTTAAAAACGTCTGCTCTGCATCCATTCTTCTTCTTCAACAATATACAAACGTACCCACCAGAGGGAGAAAAAAGAAAGAAAGAAAAATCCAACTGTACAGGGAGGCAAGTCCTTGGTCGATCCAAAGATTATATTTTTTGACGAAATTAAGAAAGAATCAGACTCAAGGCCCTGTCGTTATTTTCTATATTTTGTCTGGCCTGTTCAAATACTACTTATATTTCCAATTATTTAAAAGTTAACTTTTTGTTGCTCTTATTTTACTCAATCTACCCCTCTAACTTTATCCATTTTTTCAATCGAGTCCATAAAATTATTCATTTATCCAGGAAACACCTCGCCTTGCTATTTCATTTTTTGTCGTTTCGAAGCCCTTTAGTTTGCCTCCCTCTTCCCGTCGAGTCCCAAAGCCCTATTTTTTAGAAAGCCCTAACTCTGCTCTGTCTGAAGCTGATCGAGATTAGTTATTCTGTTATTGTCGTAAAAGGATTAAAAAAACATGGATGATGGAATACAACAGTTCATGCAAAGTTTGGCTGAGCTTGAAGCCGAAGCTGAGAATCTCCTCTTAGCCCGCGATCAGGTTAAAGTTTCTGCTTTGGTTTTATAAAATTATGACAACGATAAAAGAAAGTTAATCTTTGAATTTTATTTCAAATATATGTATCGTTTCTTTTAAGAAGATCAAAACTTGAAATAGAATAAGATATTTTGTAAATTCGGGGACAACGATCTTGGAAATCTATTTTCTAGATGGCTTACCACAAGGAATTTGTACAATCGTAATTTGAGCTTGTGACAGCAACTTGGTTTTCTTTTAAAAAAAGTTTTATCGACTGCAACCTGGGTTGTCATTGACTTCTAGCAGTAGGACTGCAGGTAGTTGAAAATGATAAAGTAAGAAATGGAAACAGGGAAGCACTTACTGCGCTACGGAAGATGGCTCGCACCACAAAAACTAGTGTTCCTGCACCTTTTGAATCGATAATGAAGGATGTTGGAAGGCCTGGGGCTCACCCCTTGGTGAAGGAGGTTTGTGCAACCTGTGGCAATCATGACTCCGACGAACGCACATGGATGATGTTTCCTGGAACTGATGTTTTTGCAGGTGTTCCATTTCATGCAGCTCATACCATCTTGGAGACAGGTTTTTTTTTTTTTTTTTTTGCTTCTTATTTACGATTGTGATAGTTAATCTCTTCAACTACCAATTGAAACTCTTGAATTATAGAAACTACGAGTAGCTTGTTGAGTTGTTGAGTTGTTGCCAATGTTGATTCAGAGCTGGACCTTGCTGTGTATATGCTTACTAGTACTTCTAAAAATAGTATTAAATTTTTAAGTACACTCTAGAGCTTAGCAGACTAATGAAAGATAGATTTTTATGAGAAATCTATGACAATTTGGTATGATGATCGTTGTATGCAGATCAAGAAAGACTTGATTATGAAGCTAAGAAACTCCAAAGCTATGTAAAGGAGAAGTCCTTTTTGATTTCAGAAAAAGGTGCCCTTGCTGATAAGATCAGCCCTGGTGTACTCAGAGCTCTGGTTACTTTGACTGATAGACCAAAGTAAGTTTATACTTGCAAAGATAAATCCCAACAAAATGTTATTTTTTATTATTGTGCAAAGAACCCTAATTACGTTCATTGACTTTGGTCTCTAGCAGAGAAAAGGATTGATTTTGAAAAAATATTGTTCCATCTACCAGTTGACTTATTCACACTTGGCTGTTGTTAAACAGTATATGGTGGCTCTGGAACCGTGCCATCTGAAATTTCTCTAGCTCATAAGTTGGAGAATTCATCACAATATGGAACAAATTGTTAGTGAAAACTGAAAATTATCAATATTAATCTACAGATTTCATTCATGTATTGGTTTTGCTCCATGATGTTAACTGAAACAAATAGACTATTTGCATGCTTCATCATATGAAAACAAAAAAAAAAACCATTTTGATTGTTCTCTCTTTCTCTTTCTCTGGCTGCATTTCTTGGTTTTTTTTTTTCTTTTGGAGGACATCCGGGGGGAGGGGGAAATGGTGGATCTAATATTAAATGTGACTTCTGTTCTAGGATTTGTTGTACTGTTCTCAATGTGAACATGAAGTGTAGAAATCACATGCAATGTTTCTACGTTATGGTTTTATTTCTTTTCTTTGTTACTTGGGGGAAAATCTTATGGTTCTTTTGATGGACATTTAACATGAGCAGATTGTGTTGGTATGCATGTTTCTGAAGTTAGACACCTGAAGCATGTTTTAGTTTTGTAAATTGGGAAATTACTTGTTTGCATGTTTCTGAAGGTAGACACCTGGAGCACATTTTTGTTTTGTAAATTTGGAAACTACTTGTATGTGCTGCTTTTACAGCAATTTTATTAAAGCTATCTAGTTTTAACTTTTCCACTTCCAAGTTTATGAAACAAGGCTGCTTATATCACTTGGACAAACTCGTTATTTTCTTCTATTGATGCAGCCTATTTACCAAAAGATCTCCACATTATCTGAATGACTAGACAAAAATCTCATTTTTATTTCTGTTGTTGCTTGCTTTTCCTCTTTTGCTTTGTTTCCTTTTCTATCTATAGCGGGGTGTAGTTTTGAGAATCTTAGTTTGGTGAAAAGCCAGGCAGTTTTTACCTATCAATGGACAATGTTCGTATGCTTTTTGACTACAAACGTCGAGTTCAAGCAAATAAATGTTTTTGTTGATTATATGGGTATGTGCTATTCAGAACTTGAGGAATGAACATTGTTTTGTTTTTGGCAACAAAGACGGTATGTTGCATTGAATTTTGCTCTTCCTGTATCTTCACTTGGCCCTCTATTATGAATATGACAACGATGCACCTGATTGTAGGTGAAGAAAAAGATGTTTGGCATTGGCTAAAGCATGGAGGCATTTGAGTTGAAGGGAGATTCTGATGAAGTTAAAATTCGAAGCACAAGTTGATGGTCTGCTTCCATGGCACTCTTTTCCATTGCGTGATTTCTGTTTCATTTCCTAGTTGTGTTTCTCTTCATCATGAGGATGACTCCTAAGAGCATCATCGAGGGCCGAGGATTTGCTGAACCCAAAAAAAGGAAACATGAAAGGGAATTCGTTAACATATCCTGTATGTAAATGCTTAATTGCTTAAAATGTAGCTCAACTTTTTCGATTTCTTGTCTTCTGTTGAATTTTATCCTATCTAATTATGTTCAATGCTCAAAATGATGTTGTTCTGGCCATTAGGCATGAGTCATTGGCAAAAATAATGTGGTTTTGAGCTTGGAGAGATCCTCCCTCAACTTTTTCGAAGCAGGGCAAAATCTTTTATTACTGGGAAAAAGAAAACATTTTCTAATTGATGTTTATTTCATCACCTACTAGTAGCCGTCTAATCTTGACCCGAAGTCCGATCACGAACCTTGGTCATTATGCGAATCTCTGAATGGTTAACAGCATAGTACTAGGAAATAGGATTAGGGGTTGGCGGCCAGGAAGCAGCGCGTGTTTTTCTAGTTTATGGACCGCTGTCCACATCTATATGATAATGCAAATCTTAATAAGATTCTAAATGACAAATGATGTGATACCTACCCAAACGATTGGTAGAGGTAGAAGTACTGTGTAACTTAGAAATTTCTTGAGAATTATGTTGATCCACCTTGCTATGATTCATCTACAAATCAATATATATCAAAAGTACTCCAACAGTAACATATAAGACTTAGTTAAAATGCGTAGTTTGAAGAAGTTTAATGGTTAAAATGCGCAGTTCGAAAAAGTTCAGTAATATGTAGTGATGCACTACGATGCAACAGTCGTTTCAGATTGTTTTCAACCTTAACATGTCTCTGTGGTCGCATGGATTCCTGGAAATGTATTACAGATTACAGTTCTTGACACCAAGAAAAATCAAATGAGCGGCAACAAGTAGGATTTCTCGATTTGTGCATCTCATCCTTGCGCAAGGGCATGCTAATCTTGTCTGTAACCAATTTTATCGGATATCCCGAAGGTACAACAAGAAGTAGGATTTAGTGTCAAAAGTTTGTGTATAATTTGCAGACAAAAAGCATCCAAAAGTAGTGAAAACCTTATACCCATAAATTGGAGACTGCAGTTCTTGGACAACATCTCCATATCCCACTAATGGCCAAATTAACCATATCCCTCGTTACTTATATACACCAAAAATGGCTAGAGTTTGACTAGGAAGATGGATAAGAAGACATCAAATGAAGTGGAATACAAGGAGAGTTACTCCAAGCCCTAGTATGCAATGTAAGGATGTCTCTGGCTCTTTCCTTGCTCCTGAGCCTACTATCCACTAGCAACACCAAACACAACTTGGCCACAGCACCGACCTGCAACATTTCTTGGAGAACCTTGTTAGAAGCTGAGTATTTGCAGACAGAGCGCAGGATTTTCACTGCCCTATCACTGGCCACATGAGAAACCCTAAGTATTCTCTTTGAAACAATAGCAAGTCCAGCCTCATGCTTCAACAACTCTGCTCTCCCGTCTGCACAGCGGCAAAGCAGATCCAGAACTGTTAATGTAAGTTCACACTCTCTCTTCTCCGATGTTTCCAGGAGGATTTGGATTAAGACAAAAACCGCACCACATTCCACAGCTTTGACTCGGTTTCTTCCCCATGGACATATCTCCACAAGCAGCTTCAATGCGGCCTTTGTTGCTTGCTGCGAGACCTGATCGTGCAATACACTTACTATTTCGAAGAATAATTCTCTTCCAACACTTACCAACTGGATCGGATCGGCCACTTCATATAATGATTTCAACAACATTATTGAATATGCTCTAGATTGATAGTTACCACGTTTAAGAACTTGTATTAACGATTCAACAAAGCCTCCATCTTTAGAAATGAGTGCCTTGTTTTGACTTTCTGAGATTTTGAGATGATAAAGAGTACTCAACGCCTCGTCGCTTAATCTTGTCAAATCCGTTGACGACGTCCCATCATCGAAGGCTGCCACTTCAGGTGAACTGATGCTAAAATTCTTTATAATTGAAACCAACAAATCAACTGCACCAGCTGCCTCTAAACAGCTTCTGTTCCTGTCACTTTCAAGGGCTATTGACCTGAGACTACTCAAGCATTTCAGCTGAAGATGTGGAAATCTCTTAGCATCACTAATGAGTTTCGCGATCTGGGTTTTGTCAATAGGAGCTTTCGGGGTTGGGATTGGCTCGACTCCGAGGGAGGCATTGAGAGTGCACCATGATTGGATCAAGCGACGAAGAGTGTGGTTTGGAGTTAGATCTTTATCGTGCAGGACTTGTTTGGTGACGGGGCATGTCTTGTTCTTGCATGAAAACAGCCACTCCTCTATGCTCTCTCTGTCGTAGGTAATACCAGTTGAGATAGTAACTGGATCTTTCATGAGTTGCAGGGAAATCGGACAAAGAAAATGACAAGGAACATCGACGTCTTCCATTTTCAAGAAACAAACTTCACTCCAATAACACAAGATCCAAAGCTTGTAATATGAAAGTTGAAGAGGACCAAGAGGTTTAAGAAACAGCTTAAAAGCAGAAGACTGGCCTCACTTGAATCAGTATATGTCGTTTATAGCATGGACTCGTAAGAGAGTTGATCCTGGAGGAAAGGGCTTTGTGGGAGAAGGAGAAAGAAGGGTACGGTTTTTTATACGTAGAGATAAGAGCAGATGAAGGGTGCAAACAGGTGTTCATGCCGATGTAAGTCAATACACGGAAATTGAGAGATGGAATTAATTAGATTATGCTTCCAAGATTTTGAAAGTGGAAATTAAAAAGGAAGTACTAAATGGAAGACTTTCAGGTTTTGGCCAATGAATGAACTGGAAGGAATGATGCGTCTGGTCTGGCCTCTCTTGCAGTAAGAGGCGGTGTTCTTTATGCATCTACCTTCCAGGAGTAGGCTTTTGACTTTATTTTTTATAAATATTTTAATAATAATCTTTATTTTTTATTTTAATAATTTAATGAACCAATCAAAGATTAATAACTAAACCTTTAATCCAATTCAAATAACAGTTATAAATAAGTTAAATAACCGACAAAGGAATGGACTCTTCAAGCTGAATCATTAATCTGAATCAGGTTCTATACAGTAGGCTTTGACCTTCCCTTAATGATCAATGGAGTTTTTTAGTATTTGTTTCACTCCTAGATCGTGAATGCTTGCGAGGTTCGTGCCAGGATACACCAATCTCATGTGCCTTACAGGGCCGCCCCACGCATTTCATGGCTGTCTGTCACGTAATTAATACTTTTCTCTACACTATTCATTGTTTACTTAAACCAAACGACGTGAAGTTTGTTTCAATCCCAAGAAAAACAGGAGAGCAATACGGCGAGGGTGGAGATGGAATCAACAAGTTCTAGGTTCCTATTAGGCTATTACATTCTTAAACTAGGAGTTGAACTCGTAAAGAAGGAAAGGTGTCTTTGAGTGTTGAATTCCAACGGTATTTAACTAACTACTTTAATTGCGTAACTAATGTTCTTTGACTAAATACAAGGAGTTCACACATGAGATAAGTGGATAAAGTCCAAGACTAATGGTAGTTAATCAAGTTAATTGCTTATGTATGAACTAGCTAGGTGTACGTTTTGACATAACTAGTTACTAAACTTTACCTGTATTTATTTGGATTGGTAGTTGACAAATAGTAGTTGGTAAAGTTTAGCTCATCAATGGTGATTATGGATATAAAAACAGTCAATCATATCATATACGTTTTCTCTTCGCAATGTGAAATATATTTTATACCGAATAACGTGATAGACGTCTACTTCTTTTATCATAATCATCGTCATCACATCCAGTCTGAAATCTTAAGGTCTTGAGAGGTCAGTGATAAGGAAATGTGATAATCGATTTGTTTATATAGGATTTGATTCAGAGGACGTAGTTCACATTAGGTTTGGTAATCAAATATTGTTTTATAATTCTCATATTCAAAGGTCTAAATTTGATTAATTAGTTTATGTTTGGTTTACATCATGAAAATACGTGACTCTTGATGTTATTTTAATGTACTTATAATGCGTTTTAATAAATAATAATAATAAATTTAGGATTATATATTAATTATTTATGTGAGATATTTGTAATATAGTGGAAAAGAAGATTAATTAGTTTGAAAAGAGTATGGAAACGCTCAACACTTTTTCAAGGAAACATCTTCACTTTTCAAAAATGCATTTACTCTCCCGCTGAATTAAGGGCATTGAGGCTTGAACCTTTGCAAGTACAGAAGGAAGCAGCCAGCAATGAAAGGAGAAGTCATCGCTGAGATATGTGGCTGTGGTTTACTTTGAACAAGAACCACACCGTACGTAGTTTGCTGGTTTGGATATATACGTTTACGTGTACGTGTCTCATGCACTACTTTATCGAGGACTCCATTTATTTCTATGGGCGCAACTTGTAACACTACTTGCGCATTAAATCTTCGTACCAAGTTTTGACTGAATATTCTTCCAATTACTCAATGACATTGATTATCAGAGTCGATGATTCAGTAAGACGAATATGAAGACGATAATCAGATCTCGTGGTTGACAAGGAGACTTTTAGTGGGCACAGACTAATAGAGTAAAAGGGCTCTTGATGATATCATATACTCGAGCTGCTAAGAAAAAGACAGAAAAAAAGGCTTTTACTTAAAGAAAAGCTCAAGTTCAATGTGAAAGTTCACGCTTGAGAGGGAATTTGTTAGGATGTCAAGTGTGAATAAAAATCTCACATTAAAAATAAATGAAACTAATGAAAGACATATAAGTGAAAAGAACTCATAAATTTAATGCCTTAATATTTTGGGCTGAAGTGCAATGTAAAAGTCTATGAATATGTTCCCTCACTAGGTCCATGATGAAGATTTCCCATGAAAATGTCAAACACCTCCTTAGTAGAAATCTTGTTGATATATTAGATCTAAAAAAGTCTAATAATATGTAACTTTACTCTTAACTAATCGAAAGGAAGTTTTCAAAATGGCTAGTGTTGTCATTTTATGAACCTTAATTTACTTAATTTGAAGTATTTGAACAAAACTTACTGTTAGGCTTATAGGTAGCTTAATTAATCTGTCTAATTAAGTTATTAGTTTTTGGTATTCAAATAATAAATTCCAAGTTTACGTAAATACTTCAAAATTAACTCTACATTTTTGTGAGTTGTATCAAATTTTGATTTTAAAACGAAGCGTTGATTCAATTATTTCGAAGCGGGCGCCGAAAAGCAGGAATGGTTCTATGGAACCCTTTGACTACCTAAAGCATTAAATCGGCGTTGACTCGTTAACATTATTGATCCCGCGGTGACCTATTCATACAAATCATATTTATTTATCGTATTAGATACATATAAATCAAATTTAAAACGATAAATATAAATGAAAAATTTAGACAATATCACATAATATTTATCGCATAATTAACTTCATTGTCAAAACTGTTAAATCCTGAGTCAATTGTTCCATCCTGTGAGATGCCTACAAACCAACGAGTGGATTAGTCATTAGGTATATTAGTAAATATCCTGATCTAGACCAAAAAAAACTGTACGATTAGTTTTATAAATTAATATCAATCACCAATCCAAATACAAAAATATAGAGACGACTCGATCACAAACGTCTGTGATTACACAGCAGAAACCAGAATATTACGCAATCTTAATTTGGTCAATACACAAAGCCTCTGCATACTATACACCACACAACACCACCTTCGGCTTTCTTGACCGTTTAACCAAAGTATGAATCACGAGAAGAAATTTGACCCAACAACTTTGGCAGAAACATGGCCGTTTAATCCCTTAACTTCTATATAGATGATGGTATGTTTAATATTGTTCAGGTTGAGTAAGCTTTGGTTTTCTTTTCTTTTTTCCCTTAAGCATGTCAGAACCGAAGTTATCGTATAAAAAATCAATGTCATGTAAATCTTTTAACGGACCGAATGATTTTGAGCGTACCTTTATCCATGCTTTTTGTTTCATTGGATGTTGATTTCTTTGACAGAGTTTTATTTCCTCTCTAATTCTTCCTTTAGTGATTTTCTCAATGGTTTAGAAAAAAAAATTATGATTCAATAAGTTGTTTCAACTTATATATCATCACTAACGGACATGTCCTTTGGTAAGTGAAAGAGACAGGAAAAGAGATTTTGACCCAGTTGAGACCCAATTTGTAATACCCAATAACCATTATCTTGGGTGTGTTTTATGAGACTCAAATTATAAATTACATGGGACATTTAAATAGTCTAACAATTTCCCACTTGGCCCATGTTATGACTTGGTGATCCAATGACTTTAAGTGCACGTAATACATGAAATCGATCAAGTCATCCTTAATTGAATTAAGATAATGAGATCATGGCGGTCACAAGTTATATAACATAATTCTTTCCATGTATCACAGAATCAACTCAACTCAACAAACTTTAAGTGGGTAATTCGGTAATTGTTATCTCATAAATAATTATTATTGTATACAACATAATATTGATAACCAATAAGTGAGCAAAAACATATGACTGTAATTGAATTCACAAGTTTCATAACAATTCGAGCAATACAATGATATGTATATATACATGTGAGACTTCTATGCTAACAAGGACTTATCCATAAAGCCCATCCGTGACATTTAAATAGTCTAACATGTCAACCTACCCCACATTTATATATGGTTGAATTATATATGTCGGCCATGACATATAAGCTATCTTGGAATTAAACATATATTTTATAATTGAGAAAACTTTATAAATTGTCCAGGATAATGTAAGAAACTGGGCTGTTGCTGTTGTAGAAACTTAAGAATGGGGTGCTTGTTTTGGGCTTGAAACACAAGGTTTTGCATCTGCAAAGTAAGAGCAGAGAATACTTGGGTTATTTTTTTGGAATAGAGAGTAGTATGTACATGAATTAACAATTCTCATTTTGCTTTTCTGTTTATGGACCCTCATAAAGGGAAGGCAAATAGAACAGAAAATGGAAGGGACGTACTTAAAATGAAACCCAAATGCTCAGAAAGAACATAATGATGTCTCTTCGACTTGGGCACGTTTTTGCAGGCTAGCAGTTACGTGTCTAGTTCGTACAAATGGTGGACAATGTCCAACCCCCATCATATTTCATATCACTGTTCTTTTGGTTAAAGAAGGTGATCTGTATCTAATAATAACTCTTCTTTTGGCTAAACACGCCTAAAATTTTGTGGATAGTGCTTGAATGTTGGTAAATAGCCAAACCAATGTTCTGTTCCATCCAGTGCTTTTGTAAATTCACGTCTAATCATCCAAACAGAAGAGTTTAATTATGAAATGTTTAGCAAAAGGGGAATAGTGAAAGACTATTCATTTGCTTTTGAGAAGGCATTCATGCCTAGTGTCGGCCACCTGCTTGTTTACCTGTGGCTGGCTGTGGAGCTCGATGGCATAATCCAGCTCGAATTAGTTAGTACGACCATAACTATTAAGTACAGTGTCTCGTGCAATTCGATTGAGCAGTATCATTCCACTTTAGATCAACATAGATAATTGGAATATAGATATCATGTAAAGAAGAACAAAATCTAATAACGTATGATCTGCCACTTTCCCCTCCATGCAACTTTTGCTCTTCTCCTTTTCGTTATATATATATGTGTGTGCGCAATTACAACGGGTCGCATTAATTAGGGTTTAGTTTTTTTAATACTCCAAGTCCAAGATTCAAAATAATTTAATATGTTTAAAGTTGAATTTAAATTTAATTACATTTAAATAAATAAATTTAAATTTTTTATTTTTTCAATATGAAATTATATATATTACGAATTAATTATTTTTAAATCTAATTAAATAAATTTTGTCTATTATTATCGGATGGAGTTGAGCTACGGTTTTTTTTCTAGCCTTACATGATACTGAATTTAATATTATTCATGTTGATTAACGCTTAAGGAATTGCGACAACCAAAAAGAACATGTCTTTGGAAAAAGCAACCGATGTCTTTCCGTTTACTGTTGTGTTCCATCACAACAGTAACTTAATGCATATGAACAGTTCACTTCCCTTGCATGCCCAACTGGACATCCATCGAGACAAACCCATGTGTATGTTCTTATGTTAATTTACTAATTTTTTCTATTTAAAATAAGTGTCGTTTTAGAGGAATGCATATTTATTAAGAAAGTTAATAAAATGTCTGATATACCCTTATTAATTATATATTAAAGTGCCTTGAAAATATAATCTGTGTAATTAAGATGTGAGAGA
>JANZXV010000211.1:4475184-4486948 GCA_027576455.1 Erythroxylum roigii | reverse complement strand
TTTTAGGTTTTAGGTTTTAGGTTTTAGGATATAGGATTTAATATTTAGTATTTAAGTTTAAGGTTTAAGATTTAGGTGTTTTGTTAAGTTTAGCTTTTCTTACTACATGTTGCAAATATTATTTTGATATGATTTTGTATAGTCTTGACTTATTCATATTTTTTCCCTATTTTTGTCATAATGCATGCGTATACTTGGTATAATCTTTAATTTCTGAAGTTCATAAACTTTTGTTTCCTTCTTTATTTGTCAACATCGAGCATAAGTGGAGGTGTTCTAAGTATAGTGAGAGATGTTCTAAGCACAATTGCCAAAAATCTAATCCAATAGCTCCAAGGTTTTGGGTAAGTGTAACTATTGCATTTTACCACAAGTAGAACCTTTGTTTGTATATTGTAATTTTTTATTGCTACAGTTTGTTGCAGAAAACGACTCCAATAATGATGAGAATGTATTGACTTGATGCTTTTGATAGCGAAGGGATGAAGTTAACCATTTTTTTCTTGGTTGTTAAAGAAAAATTGATTCCAAGATAATTGCATTCCTTAACGCATGCACTTAGTGTCGAGTTTTATTTTTAGGTTTAGGGTTTAAGGTTTAGAGTTTTATAGTTTAGGTTTTAAGGTTTATGTTTTATAGTTTAAAGCTTAGGGTTTAGAAATTAGGATTTAGGATTTAGTGTTTAGGATTAAAGTTTAAGGTTTAAGTTATAGGTGATAGGTATTAAGATTTAGGATTAAGGTTTTTTTCAAGTTTAGAGTTTAGGTTTTAGGATATAGGATATATGATATAGCATTTAATAGTTAGTATTTAAGTTTACAGTTTATGATTTAGGTATTTTGTTAAGTTCAACTTTTTTTTTAATGTTCCAAATATCATTTTGATATGATTATGTGTATTCCTGGCTTATTCAAAAATTTCCTTTTTTGTCATAATGCATGCTAATATTTGATATAATCTTTAATTTTTGAAGTTAATAAATTTTTATTTCCTTCCTTATTTGTCAACATCGAGCACAAATGGAGATGTTCTAAGTACAGTTAGAAGTGTTACAAGCACAATTGCCAAAAATCTAATCCAACAAGGTTTTGGGTAAGTGTAACTATTGCATTAAAAACCTTTACTTGTATATTGTAATTATTTATTGCAACAACTTTTTGCAGAAAATTACTCCAGTGATGATGAGAATGGATTGATTTGATGGTTTTGATGGAGATGGGATGAAGGTAACCATTCTTTGTCTTGCTTGCTAAAGAAAAACTGATTATCAAATAATTGCTTTCCTTAATGCATGCACTAAGGTAGGGTTTTATTTTTAAGTTTATGGTTTAAGGTTTATAATTTTATAGTTTAGGTTTTAAGGTTTAGGTTTTATAGTTCAAGGCTTAGGGTTTAGATATTAAGATTTAGGATTTAGTGTTTAGGATTGAAGTTTAAGGTTAAAGTTATAGGTTATAGGTCTTAGGCATTAGGATTTAGGATTAAGTTCAAGGTTTAGGTTTTAGGTTTTAGGGTTTAGATTTTAGGTTTTAGGTTTTAGGATATAGGATTTAATATTTAGTATTTAAGTTTAAGGTTTAAGATCTAGGTATTTTGATAAGTACACCTTTTTTTACTGCATGTTGCAAATATTATTTTGATATGATTATGTGTATTCTTTACTTTTTCATATTTTTTCCTATTTTTGTCATCATGCATGCTTATACTTGGTATAACCTTTAATTTCTAAAGTTCATAATTTTTTTTCCTGATTTATTTTTCAACATCGAGCATAAGTGGAGGTTTTCTAAGTACATTTAGAGGGGTTGCTAGCACAATTGTCAAAAATCTAATCTAACAATTCCAAGGTTTTGGGTTAGTGTAACTATTGTATTTTACTACAGGGAGAACCTTTGCTTGTATATTGTAATTATTTATTGCTATAGTTTGTTTCAGAAAACGACTTCAATGATGATGAGAATGGATTGATTTGATGCTTTTGATAGCGAAGGGATGAAAGTAATCATTTTTTTTTGTCTTGTTTATTAAAGAAAAATTGATTTTAAGATAATTGCATTCCTTAACGCGTGCACTTAGTGTCGAGTTTTATTTTTAAGTTTAGGGTTCAAGGTCTAGAGTTTTATAGTTTAGGTTTTAAGGTTTATGTTTTATAGTTTAAGGCTTAGGGTTTAGAAATTAGGATTTAGGATTTAGTGTTTAGGATTAAAGTTTAAGGTTTAAGTTATAGGTTATAGGTGATAGGTATTAGGATTTAGGATTAAGGTTTAAGATTTAGGTTTTAGGGTTTAGAGTTTAGGTTTTAAGTTTTAGGCTTAGGATACAGGATATAGGATACAGGATTTAAGATTTAGTATTTAACTTTAAGGTTTAAGAATTAGGTGTTTTGTTAAGTTCACATTTTCTTTCTGCATGTTGCAAATATTATTTTGACATGATTATGTGTATTCTTGACTTAATTCGTATTTTCCCAATTTTGTCATAATGCATGCTTATACTTGGTATAATCTTTAATTTTTGAAGTTCATAAATTTTTGTTTCTTTCTTTATTTGTCAACATCGAGCACAAGTGGAGGTGTTCTATGTACAGTCAGAGGTGTCGCAAGCACAATTGCCAAAAATCCAATATAACAACTCCAAGGTTTTGGGTAAGTGTAACTATTGCATTTTACTACAGGGAGAACCTTTGCTTGTATATTGTAATTATTTATTACTGCAGTTTGTTGCAGAAAACGACTCCAATGATGATGTGAATGGATTGAATTGTTGATTTTGATAGAGATGGGATGAAGGTAACCCTTCTTTGTCTTGCTTGCTAAAGAAAAACTGATTGTCAGATAATTGCATTCCTTAATGCATGCACTTAGTGTTGGGTTTTATTTTTAAGTTTATGGTTTAAGGTTTATGGTTTAGAGTTTTATAATTTAGGTTTTAAGGTTTAGGTTTTATAGTTTAAGGCTTAAGGTTTAGATATTAGGATTTAGGATTTAGTGTTTAGAATTAAAGTTTAAGGTTTAAGTTATAGGTTATAGGTTATAGGTCCTAGGCATTAGGATTTAGGATTAAGTTCAAGGTTTATGTTTTAGGTTTTAGGGTTTAGATTTTAGGTTTTAGGTTTTAGGTTTTAGGATATAGGATTTAATATTTAGTATTTAAGTTTAAGGTTTAAGATTTAGGTATTTTTTTAAGTACACCTTTTTTTACTGCATGTTGCAAATATTATTTTGATATGATTATGTGTATTCTTGACTTTTTCATTTTTTCCCTATTTTTGTCATCACGCATGCTTATACTTGGTATAACCTTAATTTACGAAGTTCATAAATTTTTGTACCCTTATTTATTTTTCAACATCGAGCACAAGTGGAGGTTTTCTAAGTACATTTAGAGGTGTTGTTAGCACAATTGCCAAAATTCTAATCCAACAATTCCAAGGTCTTGGGTAAGTGTAACTATTATATTTTACTATAGGGAGAACCTTTGCTTGTATATTGTAATTATTTATTGCTACAGTTTGTTGCAGAAAACGACTCCAGTGATGATGAGAGAGTGACAAAATTTTTACTCCAATTTCTACTCCAATTGTTTTGATGTCTAGAGGGTCAAATTTTCAAGTTTCTAAAAGTGACCGGTAAAGGTCTATTTAACGGACATGGATGTCCGCCTAACAGACATTCACTGGTCAAATGACCCTAATTGAGGCTTAAATGGGTCTTAAATTAAACCTAGAATGATCCTTGGTTTATGTGACTAATGTATGATAGGTTTGAAGTGAAAGTGAAGGTTATAACTTAGCGAATGAAGGGATAATATCAAAGGAACCAAGGCAGGAATATAATGGGAATGAAGATGTTCATATGGTTATAGCTATGATTTAAAGAGGTGAGTAACATGTATTAAGTGATTAATTGTGGATGAGAATGGGATATTATGAGATCATACGAGGTTACAAAAGATATGATGAGAAATTAAGTTATGATATAGAGTGACTAAGTGTTCTTGAGGTGTAAGCTTATGAATAAGCTAGACACATACAAAAGGTAAAGATTGAATGGAGAATTTATAATGATCATATGCAAATGAAGTGTAAATCTAAATTCAATTAGACAAATATGAATCATGAAATGAGAATGAACATAAGATGTGAATTTAGAAAATATACCCGGGATTGTCATTGAGCATGCATTATACATTACACATATACATGTGTGAAAAACTGAATGTTTATGTGATTGTGCAATTAATAATATATGTGCAAAATGTGTTTTATATATTGATGATACAGGATAGAACGTCCACATCCAGACGTTTCCAGATCATGGAAGCAAATGCTAATTTAGAGCGTACTGTGAGTAGACCTAGATGGTCTCATTTCATTGTTTGTTTGTTTGAATTTTTATATTGATTAACTACTGAATGATTATGTGAATGTGATTGATTGTGTTGGTTTCTAGACAGAAGGTATAATGAATGCGATGTATGAATAAAATATTGAAGTCCTCATTGAATGTGAATTGGATGAACTAATTGTACGTAATTTGATTGTTAAATGTATTCTGAAAGTGCATTTGCATATGAATGAAAGTGTGAATTCTCAACTTTAATGTCGAATACCAGACAAAGGTCTGATGATATGGGAAAGTGATTGAATGAGATTATGCAAATGTGAATAATGTATTCCATTTCATGAATGCATGAAATATAATGCAGTTGTAACCTGAGTAGCCACCGATCAGAGCTTAAAGCTCAACGTGTGAAATGAGCCTCGAGCTCAGAAAGTGATTAAGAGCCTAAGGCTCACTATGTAAAATGAGCCCTATCTCCATCGGATAAGGGACAGTTAGTAATGAGCCCGGTATTCAACAGATACGGGACAGTTAGGCACTCAATCACAACAAACTAACAAATGAAAATTGAGTCTCATGTGCACTGCATATGCATCATATGAGTGATTAAATTGTATTGAATATGAAGTGTGAAATGTGAAATGATGTGAATTATGTGTTACGTGACTGGGTGAGCCATCGATGATGATCACTCATTGAGTTTGCAAAACTCACCAAAAATTTGCAAATATTTTTCAGGACTCTGAAGAATACCCCGTTAGGCATACGAGAGTATACATACTGCATGCAAGGGAAAGATAGAGGTAGAGATCAGTTCACATCTGCATTAGTGTTTTCCTGTTTTTTGTATAAATTTGTTTTCCGCGATTTTTGTAAGATAATGTATTTCGAAATTCTTGTACAATGTGTATACCAAGGTATTTATGTTGTAATGTAAAGTCATTATGACTAAAAATGTTTTGTTTTCGTAATAGACCCAAATGGCAATTGAAATTCTGATGATTGTTTTGCGATGATTGAGAATATTTATGAAATAAAGTGGGCCTGATTTGGTTATTAATTTTTCGCAAAATGTGTATATGTTTGCTGTTTCAAAAAAAAATTGTAATAAGTTTTGAATATTCAAGTGCTCTAGAATGTTACCCTTGCGAAGCACGGACTCGGATATCACTCAGGATGTCGGACACGTGTCTTGTGGGAGTGGGGTGCTACATTTACATATTTAGTAAATCACACTAAATAAAAAGATATTCATTTACAAATAAATATAATATTATATATTTAACAAATAAAATTAATTTAAAATATATTATTTTACAAATAACTTTTTCTACAGAAATTATTTGATAAATTATATTATTACTGTGATATTCATTTATAATATTTTATATGTTTGTTTCTTTAAATTAAGTTTTGTGTATAAATAATAAATGATAAATATTCTAATTTTAAACATATTATTAAATATTTTTATTTTATGTCATTTTCATAAATTTTAAATGGATATTATTAAGTTATTAAACAAACTTAAGCCTGCGTACTTCTGAACTATCCAAACTCTGCTATCAGCGAAACTTTCACTGGTTGTTATTATAATTTTCATATATATTAAGTGGATATTATTAAGTTACTCCCTATAAATTATTTTTTAAAACAATTTTCGTGATTAAAATATGAAATATCTACATAAATTAAAATAAACTTAATAAAGTATTAAAAGAATATTTAATACAATGATCTTTTGAGAAAAAAAGATAATTCATATTTAAGTTAGAGAAAATCTGTTATAGTTTGTTATTATGGTTGATTATGGCATGCTATAGTTTCCCTTGAGCTTGGAGCTTGTTGAGTTGATTGATGGAGTCGAAAGGGAATAGAATGGGGGTGACTGGTATGGATCGATATGAAAAAAGACACATTAGAAAGAATAATTTAATAAAAATCTTTACCACTTATAGAAAAGCTAATTTGATTCATAGCTTTCATTTAATAAAAATAAAATAATTTAAAGGCTAAATTGAACAGATAAATATTGGAGGGTCTAATATTTCATCCTTCAGCAATGAACTTAAAGCAGCAGATCATACGTGCCATCCAAATATGTGAATTTTTAATAAAAAGTTGCAAGCCAAGTAATGTAAAACAAGCTTTCGAAAGACCTAAACTAAATTCTGTGAATAGCGGTACAACATGATCGGCCCTACCGTATCCAATAACCATTTTGAAGCAACTAAGATTCAGCCTTCAGGCTACTAAGATAAGATAAGGAATTATCCCCCAGATTTGTCTTCAATGCTATGCTAGTTCACAAAAGTTCTTAGTCTTTACATCAGGCATCTTTTCCATTTGCATTCCCTCCACTTTTCAGCTTCTTACTTACACCTTTACTTGATGGCTCCTCTTCTTTTTTCTTCTTCTTTTTGACTTCAGTAGTCTCTGATGCGCCAGCCTTTTTCCCAGCATTCTTCCGCCGGAACTCTAGAATGAAGCCAAAAGCTTGTCAGTTCTTCATATAGAATATTTCAGCTAAAAGTTGCAAGTAAACTGCAGGATCCAACTTATTAGGTGCATTTCATAATTGTCAAAAAAAATGCACCAGCATTAGGAGATCCTCTCCTAATTAAGCTTTCATCTTATTTCTGAATCACAAATGTTGTCACCAGATAACAAGTCAATCCAATAAGATCCTATGACAATTTCGATAAGTATCCATTCTCTTGCCTGAAACCTGTAAAACCACCACCCCTCACCTCCTCAAACGACAAACACTGGGAAAACAAAAAAAGCCAAGAAATAACTAAAATACTTTGTAAACGGTGTAATTTGCCAACATAATCCCAGTAGGATGAGATTCAGTAAGCATGGACCCATTTGGCTATGAAAAGCAACTGTTGCTAGGAGGTATTATTGTCATCACAGGGCAAGATTCGACCACAGTAGGAAACATATTAACAAGAATATCTTGTCAAACTTCACAGAAGTGGTGAGCCAATATACTATAATTTTCTTATGTTCTTAAGCATTTAAGACTGAATTTCCATGGTCGTACAATAACATTAAAGAACACTCTAAGATGGTAATCAACCTCAAGTTCCACAAAAGGATAAAAATGATTGACTTTACCAAAAGAACATAGATTGATTTGTTCAAATGAGCCTGATTGAACATTCCGAAAAATGTTGGACTCAAATACTTCTATGCATAGCTTAAGAGATGTTACAGGGTGTAAATACAATAGGGTCAAGATGACGGAGGAAATAGAGAGAGACCAGAAAGAGAAGCCTTGAGAGGGGCAACAAACTCGGGAAATTCGATTTCTTCAATAGCTTTTATGACGTCATCAGCGTTGATGGTTTGCCTCTTCGATTCCTTGCATATATCATTAGCCCTAAATCATAAATCCAAATCAGAAATCGACTCAGAGAAACCCTAAATCAGAGAAATTAAAGAGAATGACTACGTGGCGGAAAGGTAGTGGATGAAGATACGAGCGGATTCGGAGAAAGCCAGAAGTGCGTCTTTGTGGACGTGGATGTCCGCGTCGCCGGAGAACTGGGACAGGGAGTCTTTCACCACCCGCCGTACAATCGCCTTGGGAAGCTCCTCCGCCTCCGCCACTACTTTCTCTCTTTCCGTCATCTCGACGAAACAACCTACCCTAAAGCCCCCGTCTCTCTCTACCCCTCTTCAACTCTTCCAAGCACACCACCACGGTCAAGTGACTAGAATTTCCCGCCATTATTGAACGGTGGCGTAGCAATTAAGCCTGAATTCGGACCGGCCCGGTTCGAACTCAAAGCTCAAATTCTGTTTCTTCGGGTGGGTTTATCTCTTGGACCTGAAAATTATTTAAAAAATTAGAATTGCCCGTGGCGTCTCCAATAATCCAGTTTCTTAAGACTATGTTTGGTTGAAAGTTTAATAATAAAATAAAATATTATACTATCATTTGGGCGGACTATTTATAATATAATAGAAGAAGAGGGTTTCATGTTACATCTCGTTTTATCTTAAACAATAAAAATAAGAAATCTCCAATTTAAATGATTTATGATGAAATGTAAAATGATAAATAACTTTTTAATATATTACAAAATAAATCTTCCTTCTAAATAATATTTCCCTATATTATATTATGAACCCTTTTGTTGCTCCCGAATAATAATTTTATGATATTACATTAATTTTATTATAAATTATTCAATTTCATTAAATTTCTTAAGTCCAACCAAACATACCCTAAAATTTGGATTTAAATGATTACTTGGTTTCACTTTTAATTATTTATCATGCGTGGTGTCTTTTTTACTAATATTTTTTTCTTTATCAAAGGGTCTATATATCAGGCTTACCAAAAGGCTTGAATTCTAAGTCTAATAAGGTCTGGGCCTGAGCCCATTGGGAAGCCTAATATATATTAATAGCCATTGCTCTCAAAGAAAAAAGTTGAGCGTGTATTGACCACCTTCACTGCAAGACAAAGCAGCCAAGCTTGATGCGTCAAGGAACACTGTTGCTTGACCTCCAGCGTTACACAAATGAATGTTGTTCTCCAACGTAAGTAACAACGGTTACATTGGCGTAAAGAGAAAGAAAGGTGACAATGTTGGACCATTTCAACGTGAACTATCACACGATACTTCCAGACGGCCTCCAAACACACGCAATCTTCTTCTTCATATACCATAATCCCGGACAAAAGAAACAATCTTTTCTATTTCCCAGTTCGTATCTCGAAAGTTTTGCTGCTTAGATAAACTCTGTTGTTGAGGTTACCAGACGTAGCAACTCACATTCAACACAAGAGAGTTTTGTTATTCTTTTCAAGCTTGATTATCCATGTCTTCCTTCTATACGAGACCATACTCGTCTCATCAATCCTATGCACCTTCTGCACCATCGCTCACTGAGTCCTATGAGGCGCAGCACACATATAATTCTTCTCGGCCAAGTAACCATGGGCGGCAGCAACCGCCTCATTTGGCGGCTTATGGTCATGGGCAGAGCAGTTCTTCATATGGGTACTCTGGTTTTCCACCAGGGACAAACTCCGAAGTGATTAGGAGCTTTCAGATGGTTGATAGGGACAGAAGCGGTTTTATTGACGAGAATGAGTTGCAGCAGGCTCTCGCGTCTGGGTATCAGAAGTTCAATACAAGGACTATTAGGTTACTGATGTTTCTCTTTAAGAATCCGCACGATTCTTTACGACTTGGTAAGTTTGAACGGCTTCCTCGTTACTTTTCCCATTTCAAAGGTTATGATTAGACAAGGAATTGAAGCTTGCTTTTTGAAGTTTTGATTTCTTTATCTCTTGTGAAATAAAAATATTCAAGTCTTGAATTACTTCTTCGGCTTCAGCTCGTGCGAGCTCAATTTAGAATTTATTTACATGTGTTACATGGTTTCTTGTGAAATGTTGCTGAGTTTTATGCCCCGAGTGAATTTTCTAGTGGAATTGGTGATTCTGATTGTTTAGCAAGATATGGACTAGATCGACATGTTTCGAAAAGAAACTTGTTTATGTTTTTTCATATGTTTTGAGGATTCTGTTGATGATTCATCTTTGAATTGAAAGGTGCTTTGTATCAGTTGCACATGCCAATGAATGAATTTGAGCTTCTTATTTTCATCTCTTTGACAAGTTCAAGTTTGAACCTGGATGGCGGCTTTACACTTTTTTCTGATTCCTTTTTCCTTTTTGTTACTTTATTGCTGTTACTAATGTATTTGCTGTTAATGCAGGGCCCAAAGAGTTTGCTGCTTTATGGAGTTATCTTGGTCAATGGCGTGTGAGTACACTCATCTCCTTTCCCTTTAGCAGATTTCCAGTTCCCATTATGTGGAAATAACCGTGCTTTAAAGCCACTTTAAGCTCTTGGTTGCTTTATCATCTAAAAACTGAAACCAAAAACTATAAGTGGATTGATTATTTTGCATGTTAAGGTCTAACATAAAGCTCTTGATTGCTTTATCATCTAAGACCTGAAACCAAAAACTATAAGTGGATTGATTAACTGTCTTTTTGTTGCAATCTGAATATTGGCATTGTTAAAGCTTCCAAAAGACCTTGTTCTTACATGATACGTCGTTATGCTCTGTTAGTCATCAAATTGATGTTTTCTAAATTCTACTTGCAGGGCGTATTTGAGAGATATGATAGAGATAGGAGTGGGAAAATTGATTTATTTGAACTGAGGGATGCTCTCTACGGTCTTGGATATGCAGTTCCACCTGCTGTTTTTAAGGTTCTGATATCCAAGTACGATGATGGATCTGGGAGAAAAATTGAACTCGATTTTGACAGTTTCGTTGAGTAAGTATCTCTTCCAAAGAAATTCCTGCACTTACAAGTTTTAACAGAGTTGAGATCTGATGGTCTTTTGCTTTGTTTCTGTTTTTTCATGGATTTTGCAGAATAGGGATGATTTTGAAGGTGAGACATCAAATTTCAGGAGTGACTTTTATTTGATGATTTATTTAGAATTTGAAGTATAAGCATCTTATATTTCTGAGTTAGCTTTCAATGCATTGCTTGCCTCCTGATGAATTTAAGTTTAATTTTGAAAGATGTTCTAAATTTAGATTTGAGTCCTTCAGGATATGGGTTCTTATCTGGCTTTTGAACTACTCTGATTTCAGGGATTAACCGAAAAGTTTAAGGAGAAGGATTCACGTTATACTGGCACAGCAACATTTGGTTATGATGAGTTCATGTCAACAATTATCCCGTTTCTCGTGACATATGATTGATATGAAATTCATTTTTGCTGCAATTCATTTTAGGAATCTCATCATGGTCTTGGTTGATTTCTTCATTCTTTGTTTTTTCTAGTAAAAATATACATTTGAGTAGTGAAGAATGTCCGCCTCTCTATCAATTAGAGATAAGGCTGATTACTTTTGTACCTTGTTAAATTTTGCGTATTAGTAGGATTCATCCTGGTGGTGGTGTTGTTGTTGAGTTGTGATGAATGTGAATATTCACGTGTGTTAATTCAAGCTTGTTGTAAGTAACGCGAGGAGAAGTTCCATTGTAGTAATGATAGCAACTACAAGAGTGTTGATTATTGTGACTCCTACTTCTCCATTTTCTTTGTTACGGGAGTATTATAGTGTTGATTAATCGGAAAGGTTCAGCTTGACATGATGATTCAGTGGAAACATACTATTTTAATGGGATTTATAATGTTTCAGATCTCAAAACCAGCGAACTCTTGTTAGAAACTAGTTAGTCGCCGCCATATGTTTTCTCTAAATGATGCATCTAAACTTATCTTTTGTTAGTTGAGTTTATATCAGTAGAGCTTTTGTCAGTAAAATTTTTTTTAGAACTTTTTTAAGAAGAACTTTTCTAAAAAGTCAGTTAACTATTTGGCTGTCATTTAAAAAAATAGTATTTTTTAAAAAAAGCTTTGTAC
>JANZXV010000211.1:4462311-4473072 GCA_027576455.1 Erythroxylum roigii | reverse complement strand
CTTTTTTAAGAAGAACTTTTCTAAAAAGTCAGTTAACTATTTGACTGTCATTTAAAAAAATAGTATTTTTTTAAAAAAGCTTTGTACAATAGACTGTTTAGTAACATAAATATAAAAAACACTTTTAATTTTAACTATATTTTATTTTGTAATAAAAGTATTTATGTATATAAATATTATTTAAAGTATATTAAACAATATGCAAAGTACAATAAATTAATTATTATATAATTTTAAATCATATGAAATATAAATGAAAATATACCTAACCAAATCTTTTATATAAATTATAAGTAAATTATTATCGAAAATAAATATCAAAACATATAAATCCCAAAATAAATATCTAAATTGAATAAATAGTTAAATACATAATAAACGAAAAAATGAGTTTATAGGTATTGTAAAAATTATGTGTAAAATATAAGAATAAAAGAGATTAAAAATAAGCTCATTAATTGATCTGAAAAAAATTAATTTTGTGAGAAACTCCTAATTTGAGTTTTTTAATAGCTATATTTTGATTGCCAAAAATATCATATGTACTAAAAAAATACATTTTTATATATAAAAAAACTTTTATGGTGAAAAAAAATAACTTATTAACTTTATAAAAACTCATCTAAATAGACAGTTATAAAGCTACTGTTGTTAATGTTATTATTTTTAATAAATTTATTACAAATGGTATTTATCTATTAGTATAATTATTTAGTAATTTATTAAGTATTTATAATTTAAGTCATATATGAATATTAAAATTTAATAACAAAAATATTTTTTAAAATTTACATATTAGAGTTTAGACCCTTCTTCGGGCTATGCTTAGGGCAGACTAGTGTACAACCATCCGTAGATGAATTCCTAATCTCAAACTTACATAGTGTATTGGGAACTAATGTCTCTTGCTGTCCTAGATATGAAAACTACAAAAAATGCTACATTTTTTCCTGAAGAAATGACCGTGTCTCCGGTATGTTCTTTAGAAACGAAACTCCCACCCGCGATCATCGCCCTCCTGCAAACACAGATTTGTTTAGCAACCGTACGTTTCCACCATCAAATCCAAGACTGGAACCGTGATGCATTAATGACGCCTAAAATAAAAAACGGACTATGAAAGGCAGTTGCTTGCGTGGAATGGTCAAGTGGGATCGGGTAGGTTTCAATCTTATCCTCCCCTCGATTTATGGGGCCGTTGCTGATGCAAGAATTACCTAATATGAACGCAGGCAAGTTGACAAGCAGCAGCCTACTTTATGCTTAAAGAAACAAATCCCCAATTTCCTTTCGCCTACCAGCATCACAAAAGTCCAGCAAAGGCGGCAACTTGGATGCTTGGAAATGATGAAGCTATTACCCTATTTTAAGATATTTTATTATGGAGTTCCACGATTTGTTCTTCGATCCCTTACAAGACACCAATGTTAATCCTGTTGATGTTCTACTTCAAATAGACATGGGATCAGTCCAAAAAAGGCCGGTATTGGAAATTCGCTTTTGGGTTTGCGATAATCGGTACAGACAAAGAGAATACCGCCTTTACAGAGGGAGCTTACAATCAAAGACAAGAGCGATGAGGAATCAACCTTTGGAAGGGTAAGGAAAAATCAGGAACCTTTTCTAAAAGCTTTGTGTGGAAGGGGCTGACACTAATGATTTCTTCACCTGACAGAAAAAAGTTTGGACTTTTGTGTGATTGAAGATAGCAAGAATTTTTGCTCAAAGAAAGATTCACACGCACGATTGCAAGTGGAGATGGAGACCCATTACTGCTATCTTTTACATTAAAGAAAGACAAAAATTAGAGACTGTAGCCACCTAATTTAGACTTCAAATTCAATGCAGCAGCCAGACTCTTTAGCCACAAAATTCTAGACTACAAGCTAGTAACATAGAAAGGACATGCAAAACACAATCTCCTAAAGAAATGAAACCAATGTAGAGATATGTCCGCAAGAATGAGGCAATAAATTTCTCACCTAAAAGTCCTCTTCTTGGGCGATGATCAATGGGTGAGTTGTTTGTTCTGATGTCTCCATCCTTGGTCCCATGAATTAGGTGGTAGCTACTACCCAAATTAAGTTCACCATAACAAAGATAACCATGATAAGGAAGGAAAATCCCTGAAACATTATTCGCTGTTACTAATGCAAGAGTTTTTAAGTAGAATTTATGGAAGAGACAAAATGTGACTTACCTTGCACCGTGATGCTGAAGAATATACCAACTCTGGAAGATTGCCCTGCAGCCCCTGCTTCAGCTGCCCAATGTTGTAAACTGGAGTACCATCAGGATAGAATAAACCATAGTTCCTTTCTGAAGTTGGACCAGGCTTTAAATCCTCGTTAAAAAGTGCAAAAACGTGTACGTCAACTGGAACTGATGGTTTGGCTGGTGTTCCTTGTTTCTGCTGTATTCTCTTCAGCAGATTACCATTGTAGAGGCCTGCATTCTCTGGTGTTGCTCCAGCTTCATCTGCATCACCCTTGGAGGGCCACCCAGTCTCTGAAATTCGGACTTCAATGTCGGTATGTCCCATGGCTTTAATTGCAGAATACACAGCATCAATTTGAGCATACAGCATGTTATCATACTGCAAATTGGTATTAGGATCTGTCGTTGATTGATTTGCCCGGAAAAGTACATAGTCTAGTGGCACTTGACTGGGGTTGCTCTTGTAGGCAAAATAAGGATACGCATTAATGAGGAAAGGAGACTTGGTTTGGGAGTGGAAATTCAATATTGGTTGAATGTACTCAACAAGATCCTGTCTGAAAGTCCCTGAGGAAGGAGGGTACGAATTGGCTAAGATGTCCAGAGAATGTGCTGCTGTGACAGTAACCTGCTTATCTAGCCCAAGGTTTACTAGAGTATTGTAAACCGTTTGCATAGCTGGAAGGAGATAAGACATCAACTGTGTGTCATTGGACTTAAAGATCTCATTTCCTACGATGATGCTGGTGATTTTCGTCTGAGGAAGGTGGGTTTGAACATGTTGTTGTATCCAACTCTGAGCTTTATTGGGGTCTGTCATAGTCTGCAGGGACTCACTTCCAAGTCCGATGATGAAATCTACGTTGGTATTGGAAAACGCGAGCAACACATTTGGATCAGCGTCATAGAGCTTTACTCTGCTGATGTTGAGGGACTGAAGGAGAGAGGAGACACGGGGTGGTGATGGGAGATCGTTGGCGATCTGGCCATAGTTAATTCCAACTCCAAGGCCTTGGATTTGGACAGTTGAATCTGAAAACAGTGGAAAACAGAGCTAAATGTTTGGTAACAAAACCACGAGAACAACACAGCAGATGAACTAACACAAGAAAAGGGATTAACTTGACAAATACAGAATATTTGTTCACAAATTCTAACAATAAAGGAAGAAAACTTTTGTATCTAATAGAGAAAATATCCAGATATTCAAGTCAAAACTTCGTGTGCTTGGAATGAAAGAATAGAATACATATCACCACCTTTATATGGCGCAAAAATGTTCAAAAACCCACTAAACGGATCTTTTTTAATTCACTACAATTCATCTAAATCTCAATCCAGAAGTTCAGAATCACACTTTCAAGTCCAGTTCTTTCCATGCTTTCGTTGAAAGAAAATTGACCTCAATCAATGGTGTAGGCACTAGAAGTCATATACTTGGATCAATCAACAACATGGAAAGAAGAAAACAGAGCTGATACACAAAGATTCATCTTTCTCTACATTTTCCAGAGAGCCAAACAGAGAAGTGAAAGGGGTATGAGGAGGAAGCAAGAAAAACCTGAAAGAGTGAGGACCAGAAAGAGCAGCTGTAACAGGACAAAGTAGGTGGCCATCTCTGATCAGACTGTGGTTTAAATCCAGAGAAGCAGAAGAAAGATGACCACCATTACAGCCACCACGGCCCCCACAGCCCACGAACACAAGCAACAAAACAGCCGCTTGCCAACTATGTAGAGAACTTGTATTACTTTCGTACTACTTATAGAAGAGTTTTCGTAATAAAAAATCCAGAGAGATTAAAATAGTTGGATGTTCATACAGAAACAAGTTGCCCGTCGACTCGGTTTAGGATTTTTCTGGCTCGTTTTCTTTTCTAAATGCGTGGTATCTCCAGTTGCTTCCGTACACGTATGCAATATCCGAAGAGTCGCATCTGTTGCTGGTGATTTTACTAACATTTCATTCCTAACCACTTACCGATTAATTTCTCCAACCCTTTCTCGATTACTATGTCATAGTTTCGTAGATGGTGACATGTATTTGTCAGTTTGTCAGGAAGATTTGGTCCTAGCTCCTGTAAATAAGTCCAGGAACGTCCCAAGTTGATACCAAATGCATATAACATTCAAGTTTTCTTGTTTCTCTTGGCAGGAAAGACAAAATAAGCTCTAATAAAGACAAAATAAGTTCTAATGCTTGAACTTGGTATAAAGTTTGATTAAGTTAAGAAGGGGTATTAAGCTTGAACTTTATCAAACTTTAAATTGATTTGAAATTAAATATATTTACTTGTTTGATGTAAATAATCAAAAGCAAACGATACATTGAATTCCTTCCATGCATGTTTACAGAGAGAGTAGCCACTTGGATGAACAGAGTAACAACTTGTTTAACAATTCATTCGCCAAAAGTGATACGACTCTTTTCCCAACTTTTGTTTGTTCATACGAAGTACGTTCTTTAAAGCATCAACTTGTTAGCATCAACAAGTTACAACCCATGAAAGATTTGTCATTATCAGCAACTAGCTGATTTCATGCGTTTCAAACCATCATTTTGACTGTTGAGAAAAAGGCTGCTTCAGCTTCAGGATGCCTACAAAAGTTCAGAATCCAAATCATAGCTTCCCGCTAAATTTTGTAGACTTAACTATGATGTGATGTTAGAAAATGCATAAAAAGTCACATTTTTTATAATCAAGTTTGCCAAACTGATGTCTAGACTTTCAGAATAAGCATACCCAATTTTTTTTTTCCTTCTGAGACAACGAATTTGACTTGAGTAAGGGGATGTTTCCAACTTGTGAATGGAAAGTCTAAGACATTAGTTTGGCAAACATGATTAGGAAAGATGTGAATATTACTGTAAAAGAAGAAGATATTATGGGTAATAGTGACGCGAATGATAAGCAAGCACCCACGTGTATTACCACCGCCTACAGAAACCATCCTCGCACCGCACGCGACGAGGATGGTCGGCAGTCGGCGCCGAGTCGCCCCCACTTCATGATTTACATGTGCCATGTTACATGTTTTAGATCTCCCCGAACTTTTATTTGTTAATTTATTATCAGTTTAATTTATTATAAAGAGTCTTTTTATTAATTTAAAGATAAGACTATATTATATTATTGGACCTTTCTAAATTCTCTAACAGTTTAATATATTTCAAAACTTTTATTTTCATTTTTTATTATGAACAAGTATGTAAAAATGGTAATGGGCCGATCAGGTCCGAGACAACCAAACTTGAGTTTAAGTTTGATCAACCCTAACGGTCTAGAGCTTAATTTGGCCTGAAAATTTCGTTACTTTTAATAAATATAAAATAATATTGCTTTACTCAAAATGATATCGTTTTAAATATAAGTGTTAAATTTAATGTCAAAATAGTATTTGAAATTATGAATAAATACTAATTTTATGTACAAGAAGGATCTAGTTAAATTTAAGTAAATTATAAGATTAATCATTCTAATTTTCTAAGTGAATGTGTATTTTTTTTTTGAAATCTAAGTGAATGTGTATAATTTGACTTCCTTATAAAGATTTATAAAAATCATACCACGATATATAAAGATTAATCATTATAACTTTTTGAGTGAATGTGTATAATCTGACTTTCTTGTAAAGATTCAAATAATCATACCACAATATATAAATATTTATACTTATTGCTACTTTGATTATACTTATCTTTATATTAACTCAAAGAAGAGTAACTATCTTTGTGCGTCATTAGTCAACCTAACATCACAAGATCTTATTTCAAGCTAAGAAATCAAATTTAATATTTAATTATTTAAATTTAATATATTTTCAAATATTTTAATATATATTATTTTATCTTTAATCTCTCTTGTCTTCATGACAAGTTCTGCTCTCTTGTCTTAATGACAAGTTTTTTCCTATGGAGTTATTCTTTGGTTTTGTGATCTCTTTTTGGATCAGTGTCTCATGGCAAATATGGAAGAAATTGTTCAAAGGATATGAGGGGTTATCATTGGAGGAGGAAGGGGTTGAACAGGTGAAAATTGAAGTCCCATATTTGGGAGAACAAGGGGAGGCTCCAAAGTGGTTGGTTCAGGGAAGATTTTTGACGGACAAACTTGTGAATTTCGCAAAAATGAAGAATGTTACGGCAGCAGTTTGGAGACCGGTTAAGGGTGTGTCCAAGGACATTTTCTGTTTCAATTTTTTCACGAACTGGACTTTGATCGTTTCTCTAACAGAGGGCCATGGACATTCGATCAGCAGTTGCTTGTTCAGGAACCGGTTTTTAATGTTTTTCAATTGTTGCAAGCAGAGTTGTGGAGAGGGATTTTTGGGTCCAGGTGTTTGATCTCCCACCCGGATTCATGTCTGTTCATGTGGCCAAGGTAATTGGAGATTTGGTCCTTTATTTCATCTGACCCTAGAAACTTTGACGGTATCTGGAAAGGATATATCCGAGTGAGAGTGTCGGTGGATGTCAGGCACCCATTGAAATCAAAGATGAAGCTGAAGAAAAAGGGAGGTGATTCAGTGCTAGTCAGCTTCAGACATGAAAAGCTCCCTCCCTTTTGTTACTTTTGTGGGAGGTTGGGTCATGTAGATCGGTTCTGCGAGCGCAATTTTAACGCCTCGGTAGAGAAGAGAGACGCTATGTTGTATGGATTGTCGTTGAGATCTGCACCGCGAAAGGGGTCGATTGTGGGAGAGAAGTGGTTACGAGAAGTGGCCGGCGAGGGAACAGACGTCGTAGGGGAGGCTGACGTGACGAGAATGGAAGTTGAGCAAAACCAGGCAGTAAATTTGGGATCTGTTTCTATTTCGATAATAGGAGGAAAACAAGGCAAAGAAAAAGGAATGGCAGCGGAGGAATTAAAGCACCAGTCTTCTCTTGGTCAAGAGGATGAACTTGACAAGGAAGTGGTGGACCCTAAGAGAAGAAGGGGGAAGCCGGGTTGCACAAAATTCGTGTTGGGCCAAAAATCAAAAGTGGGGCGGGTCCTGTCATTCAGGCCCGCTAAGAGCAATGAATGTGTTAAGTTGGAACTATCGTGGGCTCGGGCAACCACGAGCAATAAAAGTTTTAAAGGATTTGATATCCTTTTAAAAGCCCATGTTTGTGTTTTTAATGGAAATTCTTATTGATCGGTCTATAGTTGAAAGAATTAGAAGAGAAGTTGGTTTCGAAGGTTGCTTCGTAGATAATCTTATTGGGCAAGGTGGAGGTTTGGCTCTGCTTTGGAAACTAAATAATACCATTAATCTTCTTAGTTACTCATCGAACTATGTGGATGTTAAACTTTGTTTAGAAGAATTAGATAGTTGGCATATGACAGGAATGGTCCAGGAGGCGCCAATCTTGGGACCTCCTTTGTCAATTAAGTGTGAAATCTGATTTGCCTTGGGTTGTTATAGGTGATTTTAATGATATATTGTCAGCACAAGAGAGGTTCGGGGGACGCCCCATCCACTTTGGACAGTGTTGGGTCTTCAGAGAGCTATTGCAGAATGTGGTTTGTACGATCTTAGATGGGTAGGTGAGAAATTCACGTAGGAGCGGAGGCATTTTGGGCTTGTGTGGTTGAAGGAGCGTCTAGATAGAGGGATGAGTTGTGATAATTGGCACTAGATGTTCCAAAATGCGCGAGTTCATGTGTTGGATTGTAGTACTTCGGATCACCTACCCATCTTTTTTAATTTGGGGGTGTCTGTGATTCGTTACATGCCAAAAAAATTCAGGTTTGAGAACATGTGGACCAAGGAGGCGGAGTGTAAACGAGTTGTGGAAGCTAGCTTGTTAGTAGGGGGAGGCACAATTCAGAATCTAGACAGTTGTCGGGACGCTCTAGTGGCGTGAAGCAGGGTCAATTTTGAAGAATTTAATACGCGACTTCGGGAATGCAGGAGTAGGATGGGAAGATCGAGTATATGCCGGGATGATATCTCCCAACACTTATACGAAGAGGCAAAACAAGAATATCATAATGTTTTGTGGTTGAAAGAAATTTTTCTGAAGCAAAGAACTAAGCAATTTTGGCTCAAAGAAGGAGATTTCAATTCAAAATATTTCCATGTGGCAATAAAGAGTAGGAAGAAGCGGAATTACATTGGTGCTTTGAGAGATGCCAGTAATGTTCTACAGGAAAACCATGCACAAGTTTCCAAGTTGGTGGTGGAATATTTTCCAATTTATTTACGTTAGGTGCAGGTGTTATGAAGGAGATTCTGGAATGTGTTGATTCTAAAGTGTCGGAGGATCATAATGTTATGTTAATTGCTGATATTACTGAGGAGGAGGTTCATGAGGCGGTCTTCTCTATGTATCCTGATAAATCACCAAGTCCTAATGGATTCAATCCATGTTTTTCTTTCGGATTTATTGGCCAACAGTGAAAGCTAAGGTTCTTGCGGCATGCAGGTTTTTCTTCTGAGAGGGTATCCTACCGGAAGGTCTTAATCGTACTAACCTAGTACTTATTTCGAAAAAGAAAAATCCAGAGCGTGTAACTGACCTTCGACCTATCTCGCTCTATAATGTGCTGTACAGAATCATTGCAAAGGTTATGGTGAATAGGCTCCGGAGTGTGTTAAATGAGGTGGTTTTGGATGTTCAGAGTGGTTTGTGCCGGGAAGGATGGGAGCAGACAATATCGTCATCGTGCAGGAGGTCCTACACTATATGAAGAGGAAGTCACAAGGGGCGGTGGGAGTTGCGACATTGAAAACTGATATCAGTAAAGCCTATGAAAGGGTGGAGTGGCCTTTTCTCCAGAGAATTATGCTCAAATTGGGTTTTGCGGGGTTTTGGGTGAGTCGAATCATGTTATGTATGGAATCTATCAAGTACAACATTTTATTAAATGGGGAGGAGATCAGGAAGGTACAACCATAGAGGGGGGTTCGTCAGGGAGACTCATTGTCACCGTACCTATTTATTCTATGTGCCTAAGATTGTCAGCTTTGTTGAGAAAGGAGGAAAGGAACGGTAATATAAAAGGATGTCGGGTAGCCCGTGGTGCCCCGAGAGTCTCACACTTGTTTTTTGCTGATGATAGTTTTTTGTTCTTTGGGGCAACTGCTGTAGAGACTAAAACTGTTAAAGACTGCTTGTAGAAATATGAGTCAACGTCGGGGCAGATGATCAGTTTCGAGAAGTCATGTATCTCGTTTAGTAAGAATACGAACTATAATTTACGTGGGCAGATTGCTAATCTGTTAGGCATAAAAGTGGTGGAGGACCATGGAATGTATTTGGATATGCCAACAGTGATAGGGAGGAATAAGGTGGAGGTGTTTAATTATGCGGTGGAAAAGGTGCAACGTAAATTGACCAGCTGGAAATCAAGGATCTTGTCGAGAGCGGGGAAAGAAGTTCTTTTACGCTCTGTTGCATAGACTATCCCCAATTATTTGATGTCAGTTTTCTTGCTTCCTTTGGCAATCTGTAATAAGATTGAAAAGCTGATGAGTGGGTTTTATTGGGGAAAGAAGGGAGGAGATCGAGTTTTCCATTAGATGAGGTGGGATTTGTTATGCATTCATAAGAAGGGAGGCGGCTTGGGGTTTAAAAAGCTTAGGAACTTTAACATCTCTTTACTGGTGAAACAAGGCTGGTGTTTATTGCTCTACCCAAATGCTTTTTCATTTCAGATCCTAAAGGCCAAGTATTTTCCAAATTCCTCCTTTTTTTATTCTAGTTTCGATTCGAATCCTTCGTTGGTGTGACGGAGTATTAGAGAATGTATGCAAGTATTGAGGAAAGGTTGTAGGATTCGTATTGATGACGGAAAAAACACTAGAATATGAGGTGATCCTTGGTTGATTGCTGATAACTCCTTATGTTAAGACTACGAATCCATCAAGCAGAGACGATGCTATGGTGCGGGATTTAATAGTGACGGGTTCGTTAAGGTGGGATGGGGAGGTGTTAGGTGAAATGTTTAATCAAAGAGATCAGAATTTGATTAAACGCATTCCATTATGTAGGGAGAGGGATGATGGGTGGTTTTGGAAAGGGAGCTTGAGAGGTTGTTATGTGGTGAAGGAAGGATACCGAATGATTCGAAGTTCAATTGAAGAAAATTTGAGTAGGATTGAGGTAGATTAGGGGAGAGTTTGGAAGTTAGAAGTCCACCCGAAGGTCCGCTCGTTCTTGTGGCGAGTGTTTACGATTTCACTTCCTACGTTGTGTAATCTCCAGATGAAAAGAGTACAGCTTGTGAATATTTGTCCTAATTGCGGAGGTGATTGGGAGTTTGATACTCATCTTTTCATTTCATGTAATTTTGCAAGAAATGTGTGGTTACGATTGGGTGTAGGTTGGTTCGGAGGTGTTGAGTCTATGTGGGAGTGGTTCAGTCAACTTTAGAGAATGGTCGGTAAGGAAGAGATTTGTGGGGTGGTGATTGTTTTGGGGTGGATTTGGAAAAGGAGGAACTGTGCGGTTTGGAGACAAGAGCTTTTATCAGAAGACCAACCCTTGTGAGCGGCATCAAGAATGTGGCGAGAGTGGTTCTTTCGTTTGGTGTTTAATCAAGAAACTTCAAGAGAG
>JANZXV010000211.1:4398212-4418999 GCA_027576455.1 Erythroxylum roigii | reverse complement strand
AAAAAATTAATATTTGAATTCTTCTATATTAAATTTTTGGCTCCGTCACTGACCACACCAACTTATACAACATGTGAAACTAAGTAATCACGTTATTTTCCATCTGCCAGAAATGAAACGTGAGGATAAGGTAGAAATGTTTGTGAAGCAGAAACAGCCCCAAGGTTCATAGACATGGCTCGTCTTCATCACTCAATACAGGAACTTTATCTAATCTATGCTACACTGCATGGTCCTACAGTGAAGATATTCAATGAAAAGCTAACTAATGACGTCCAAAACAGATCCTATGTGATATCCATTCAAATGCGATTTGAAGCTACCAAGGGCAACGTGAAGTTGAAGCTTATGAGATTAAAGCCATCAAATATAAAGCCCAAGTTCAGTCCCATCACCAAAGTTTTAATAAGGGTAAGTTGAAGATAGCAGAAGTTGAAATATAAAGTTAGAATTTGTCCCATATTAAAAAAAATATTACCCTAAGTATACATATAAGCCAAATGAACTACTTTTTTTACTATTAATTGGTTTTAGAATGAAACTTTTTTGGGCTTATATGTGTTCATTTTATTTGAGCTCAATCTTATAAAATTAACATGGTATCAGAGTAGGTTGTTCTTAGATTAAGTCGTTATCACCTCTACATGATAGACTACATTACGTGTTGGGCCTTAAATTAGCCCATACTAAGGAGGACATGTTGAAATATAAAATCAGAGTTTGTCCCACGTTGAAAGAATATTGGCTTTGAACATACATATAAGTCTAGTAAGTTACTCCTTCCGTTATCAATTAGTTTTAAAATAAAACCTCGTTTAGGTTTGTATGTGTTTTTATTCGGTACAATCTTATAAAATTTAACAATAGACCTTTCGGCGGTGGCGATATTAGTAGAAACACGTTCGGTGCAAGCGAATTACACCACTTGTCTACTTATAACCCTCTCCATCTTAACTAAACATTGATTTTTTTAGCTTTTCTATATTTGCTTTCTATCTTTTCCTTTTGCATCGGCACTGGGATAGATAGGCGGTGCTGGATGCTTAGCATCAGGTTAAGGTGGTGGCGCTTGCTGAGAGTAGGGATGATAAACTAATTCTGGATTAGGTTTTGATTTAATTTAAAATTAATAAATTAAATATAATTTGGTAATATTTAAATTATATATAAAATTAAATATTTAAAATTAATTGAAATTAAATGTTAAGATGTTAGATGTTAGATGTTCCTATATTGTATTAACTACTGATTTTAATTACTATGTAGGTAGAACTTATGATCTTGACTAAATTTACAATTTTAGGATTTACAACAATAACACTCAATAAAAATCTTACTGGCACGTATGGTGTATATTAATTTCCAATTTTAGGATTTATTCTTACTAATTAGAATACTTTGAGCTCTCCCTACTTCATATCGTACTAGTATTCATTATTATCATCATACCCCGAAATCCTGCAGTGAAGCGGGGTCTGGAAAGGTTTGATAATATGCAGCCTTACTTCTATATGATAGAGAGACTGTTCCAATAAATTAACATGTAAATGTAGCAGGATAATAGATAAAACTGATAATAATAAAAATGTATGGTATTGCAGTTAAGATTTGTAAATATAAAATGTTCAGCATCTGTGGTTATAGATAAAACTGAGAGCTGTAAAAATACTGCGCACAAACTTGGTATTGATGTGTATATCTGATTATGCATAAGAAACATGGTTGGTTCTTCTTGGTACAAGCTTTGAAGTTTCATCCCTCACTATGTACCATCTTTCAAGTAAAACACACTGAAATCATGCAAATTACATCAAGCTTTGAGAGGCTAGTAGTATTAGTAAGTAGCCTCCTAAAAACAGCAATCCAACGTGACTAAACAAGAAGAAAAAGGATTTGCAAGAGAGGTAGAACAAAGCAATTGGCGTATGCATAAGTGGTACTGGGAGGAGCTTCATTTGTACGGTGGCCGTGCCGATTATTGTTGTTTTGACGGTGCATATTCTGTCCAGCAGCGTAGAGTGGTATTAAGTTGGGCCCCTGATTCTGATGGCTTCCTTCACCGTTTCCATTTTCATGCCCACTACTTCCGTGATTACCACCATTGACGCCGCTGCTTCCATGAGCACTCTCCATGGGAATTTTCATGGTGGTTGTTGATGTCCTTGGAGTCTCTGTGTCCATGTCCCCGCGGTTCTGCCCCTGATTGAAGTCTAAAATGGAGACCATGCAGTAATGTATCAGACAAAGTCCGGTTAATTTCCAAGGAGATTAACAAACCTAGACCTAAATATTGAAGAGCTATTTTAATTTGTTAGTATGATTATTCTGACTTTTCTTAATTTTGAGTGAGGAAGCAAATGAAGCAATCATTCAACCATAAACTAATTAAAATTGAAATTAACTATAAATAAAATTTTAATAAATTTAATTAAGAATTTGAATTTCAAAACTATCATTGTAAAAATAAAATTTAAGTTAAATATGTTTAAATTAGTTTAACTTGACTCAATTTATTTATAGAATTAATTCATTTATTACGCTAAAACTAATTTAATGATAACACTCTTGCACTTTTTGCTTCTCAAAGCCAATATTCCTTCCTGAAACTAGTTAAATTCATATAATTGGGACATCCTTTGAGAAGTTAATGGACCCATACCATACGTACGTGTGAGAACTTCCTGGAATATCAATGTACCATTCCTCAGCGACAAGGCAAGGAATAAATACGTAAGGCTGCTACCACCAAAAGAAGTTCTCCTTGTGGAATATAATCTTCTCTTGTGGCGGTAGTGGTGGTGGTGGAGCCATGATCAAGAGACAAGAGCTCTTTCAGCATCTTTCACCGAATCTCCCATTTAAAAACCTAGTGGCCTTGCCTCTACGGGATTCATCTTTGCACTTTAATATGTAAATAGTGATTTAACGAGTTTATTATACAAATAGCAACCATATGGTGAATAAATGTCTTAATCAATCTAACGCTACTAATTAAATTCCACTATTTAGGTTGGATTGGTTGCCAAGGCTATGATGTGGTTCTTTGGCCAACTTTGTGTTGAGATAATGTTATTTATGTGTTTAAATTAGGCACTCTAGTTTTTTTTCTTTTTAATTATCGTTATTTCAGTAACAGCTACAACTCACAGCAATCGGCAATATTCTATATCTTGTGATGAATTACAAATTGTCATGTGCTTCAAGCTTAGCATACTCATTGGTTTGTTTATATATGGACGACATAGATTTGAAACAAAGAGATTCATCGACTAAAGTAAAGAAAGTTTATGTTATTGATAAAGTAAAAGACAAGGATGGTGTAGCGTATACAGCACCTGTTCGCAAGGCATGAACGTGGGCGTGATGTCCATGAAGAAGGTGGAACAGGAGCAAGAACACTAGGAGAGAGCAAAAACTCGCTCTTTTAGAGCTCATAGCGATGAAAGCATTCGTTTCCAGCACCCAAGAAAACAAGGAGGTGAAAGTTAACGGAAGTGTTCGTCCTCGAGATGCGTTTCTTTCTTGTAAAGAAAGGTGGCAAGGGCCTTGCCTTTAAAGTGTTTGTCTTCTCTCTTGTAAAGAAAGGCAGTAAGCCTTGCCTTTACAGATAGGATACTGATTTAGACACGTCGCGTTTCTATTTGTAAGATGCTCTTCTCTTGGTACAGATTTTCTGTCTAATATTATGGTGTTTTATTGTATTCAATAAATTTCAGTCATTTATTTATGTAGGACCCGTATAAAGCTCGCGTTGATCCCACAAAATAAATGACTGAAATTTAAATTTTATAAGACAGAATAAGACATAATAAAACTAGACAGAAGATTTGGTTTCTCCTGCCTTACTCTACATAGTACGTGCCCAATCCAATGTCTGGTTTACTTTTTGTACGTGGTAATGGGTTGATTGATTTCAAATTGGTTACTTTTTAAATGTAAATTAAACAAATTATTAAGATGAAAAGACAAATTGTACCATGATAGATAGCCACAGCTTAATCCTATAAAATAAAATAAGAAATCAAATGAATCGATGTGGATGTTTACATCCTTCATTCAAAGTTTAAGGTGGGAACGCCGTAAAAGGAGCTGGTAAGAAGGAATAAGCCACGGGAGATTAAAAGTTAAAACTGCTCTTTCTGGATAGACGTTAAGATTCCGAAATTTAAAACGAGGAAAGTGGAATTATAATTTTAACTCTTTTAAAAGGGTTAATTGTAAAAAAAATCCAAACTTTAATATATTTTGTATTACTAACTCAATTTTTAAAAGTTGGTGCTAAAATATTTTAATTTTTAATTTTTAACAAAAATAAACCAAGGTCAAATTCTTTATTACCGGAAGTGAAACGATAGATTAGTATTTTGGTCACGCGAATATTGCATATTGTATTTGTGTTAGATATGAATTTTATTTTATAATAAATTAAAAAATCAAAATTATAAAATAATTATATGCTCCTTTGTATTTTTTACTCTATAATTATTTTAAGGTGTTAAATATTTTAAATTTATTAAATAAAATTCTTACTTTAATATATTAAAATTTCGTACAGTTTTAGCATATCATCCGTCTTTTCCTTTAGATTTCTCAGGCCTCCTGACATGGCGCTGCTGAGATTTTATTGATAGTTGCATGCGAATCCATCAATCTTTTCTTTATGTGTCGTTGGTACTTCAATGGACGTGCTCTGACTTCTGACAATTTATAAATGTGTATATATTTCTTGTAGTGAAGTGTGGGTCTCTTGAGATAGTTACTCTCGAAGTTTAACATATATGTTAAACCACCCACAGTCACACTATCACCAAATACTTCCACAGCAATTATGCACTCCCCATCATTGTTGTTGTTTGCATGTGCGTGCGTCCATCTATGGTTAGGTTTTCGGGCAGCAGGATATAGAATTGGAGGAGCATATGTTTGCAACTATACAAAGTTCGTTATTTGGTTTTATTTATGGACTCTCCACAATTTCCTAAATTTTCCCCTACCTAGAATCCTCATTAAGAGTTTTACTCGAGTTTCTGGAAGTTGGCAATGCTTTTTTTCTTTTTTTTTCTTTCACATATTTTCTCGTAGGTGATGTAGTGGAGTTTCGAAGATCTGAAAACTTAGCTAATACCGAAGGTAGAAAGAGAGAGCATCAAGAGAGAAGAGAGGAATTCTTAAGATTTTTATTTATGAAAATTTGAAATTCTCTCTATTACATCATTTGCTTTTATAATACAACTCTAACAAATTCTGTTTCTGATTTCAGCGAGAATATTGCAAATGTGTAGCTGTGAGCTTGCCACCTCACAGGTTCTAGAAGAATTCACACAGCTTGCACAAAAGATTTCCATGGAGAGTAATTCGGGTGTTGAAGAGTCTATAAGATGACGTGGGACTGTCATTTGAAATGTTCTTGTGGTTGCTCGCGTACGTCACTGTTGAGTGGACTTGCATCTATAGCAAGATCCACAAACGAGCTTGCCCTCTACTTCTAGCCCTGTTATCCATATCCAAGTTCCATATGTACAAAGGCTCTAGTCACGGTATCTCTGCTACTGTCTAGATGTCTAAACTTTCTTGTTACTTTTTCTTTTTTGGATTCGAGGAAACCCCACAGGCGGGTCAAGCGGGCTCACTTCTCAGAGGGCCAAGTGGCTACACCCCATCAGAGGGCTAAGCGGCTACACCCCATCACGGAGGGCCTCACTAGTTCTCCGCCCATAGGTAAAACCCCGGCTGCTCCAGGCTCTTACAAGAGGGGCTAGCAAGGAATCGAACCTGGGACCTAACCGAAACTAAACCCCGCTCTCAACCATCTAGCCACACCCCTTGAGGGCAACTTTCTTGTTACATGCGTTCTAACTATTTCTTTTAATCCATTAATTCTTGAATGCCTCTTTACTCTGCCTGTTTGTTAGATTTGATTTGTATCTGAGCATCTTCTTGATTCAACTCTTTTCTTACTGATATTATCATTTTTCTTAATATTTGTCTTTTAAACTTGGAGATTTTTATTTTTATTTTTATTTTTTTGAAGTTGTTATTATTCTATTTTACTTTTTTTACTCTATTTTAATTATTTACATCACTCTTTTATTGTCACATTTGCATGTGTGTCTACCGGAAACAACCTCTCAACTGTACAAAGATAAGGCTGTGTATTATTAGAATTATCCAAATTTCGCTTTATTGCGGAACTTCGGACTGGGTGTAATGATAAATGATGATGATAATGGCTTGACACAAATACAATATATGACAGCCACAAGACAAAAATATTAATCTAAGGTGGCTCATCATGTTATTTATATTAACAAATAATTTAATGTCAAGTTATTTCTACTAAAAATTACAATTTTAAATATTTTAGTGCAACTTTTTAAAGTTTAAATTATTATTATAAAATTGGTTAAATTTAAATTTTAGAAATTATGTTTTTGTGAATAAAATTAGGTTAATAAAAACTATAAGGGTATGTTTGGATGTGGGTGGAGGGATGGAATGGAATGGAATGACTCAAATGACTCAGGCCATTGTTTGGGAGTTTATTTTGAGACAGGATGGAATGATAATTAATGGTTTTGGAAGCCATCCTTTGCCATCCAAAATCCAATATTTTGTGACTTCCCAAATTGGGGGGTCAGGGATGGAATGACATGGTTTGCCTTCCAAACCCTAATTTAATGAAAAAAAAATACCCTAAAAAAATTAATGAAATTACAACCCCAGTCCAGCAAATACCTACACGCCGGCTACATGTTACTACCCCTATTGTGTTTCTCCTTCAACTGGCTTCTTCCATTGACGAACGTTTTACTTCACAGCTACTAGGGTCATCTGTCGCTCAGAATACAACATTGCTTAGAGGATATTATAATTTATAGAACTGTTAACCTCAATACTATAAATAATAGTTACGTTAATGGTGATAAGGTGAAAAAACAAGGTTTTTTTAATGCATTGTGAAGGTTCATAAATTTTAAATATATTATTAGTATACACTGCGAAATGTAGAAATAGATTTACAAGGGTAATTTTGGAAAAAAAGATTACAAGTCATTCCATTCTATTCATTTTTAGTATCACTTCCAAACAATGGTCAAAGGAGTCCCTCTCTTATTTTATTTAAACTTCCAAACAACGGAGTAACCCATTTCATTCCACTCCATTCTATTTCGTTCCATTAATTGTCATTCCATTCCATTCCATTCCTTCCTAAACTCCCAAACATACCCCAAAGTTTATTGATAAAATCATAATTTATAAAATTTTTAGGTTGAGTTATCTGTCTAATCCATGTCTTCACCGATTATTTCCTCCACAAGAGCCAAAATCTTCTTCCGAATCCTTTTTCCGGAGCAGATATTCCATTCTCTCCTGTTTTTAAATTTAAACCCATCCGTCCATTTATTACGATAAATTGAATGGATGAAAATATTTGAGAACAGGGAAGCAGAGTTATTACAATACTCCACCGATCTTTTGTTGCGATGTCAAATCGCCGCAGCCTTGTCCTCCTCGTCCCATTTGGCAACTGTCGCGTTCTTCTCGTCGCCTCTTCCAGAGAAATTAACACAACTCTTACAACATAGAGCAGTTTTGTTCTTGACTTGGTAAAGATGTGGATTAGACGATGAATTTAATTTGAGAATTTTAGAAATTAATGTTTTATTGATTTAAATAATATATATATATTAATATATTAAATTATTCCTAATTTATCTATTTTTAAATAATAAAATAATAACTTTGTATTACTGTGACAAGACACATAATAGAAGAATGTTTATTAATATTTTTGTTTTTAAAAGTTTAAATTAAACAATTTGTATATATTAAAATATATTTTAACTTATATTTTAGTTAAAATTAAAATTACACTTTTTTCTTATTGAATTTTGACAAAAGACTATAAATACTTTCTCCATAATATATTAGTAAAATGTGAAAAATAACCATAATAACTAAACAAGTGCTTCATCTACAAAATCACATTGTCAATTGCTACAAAAATAGTTTTTTCTATACAACATTTATTATTAGGGGTTTTTATTAATATGTTTAATTACTTGATGATTAAGTTTTCTAAAGGAAAGGACCCAGAATTTTTTTTAAGTGGAGGCAAATTTCTATCAGGGCAAAATTTTATTTTTAATGGGGGCAAAATTTTAATGGACGTAAAATTTTATTTTTTTGTGGGAACAAAACTTAAAATAATAATTTTTTTTCGTGAAATGCACTTACCCCATTGTAGCGCTCCGTCCTTAGAACTTAATGATTCTAAATTGGGAGCACTTACTATTTTGTTTTATAAGGATATGATACACCGGTAACACGAGCTTTATTTACCCTTCTCAGATCAAACGCGAAAGTGAATAAATAAAGAAAAAGTGAAAAATATCTATTTTTTCCCATAATTTCAAAAAAGCTTTTCGACGTTGAAATCTTCAAACTTTCTCAACGACCTTTAAGAAAGTTAGTCAATCGGATGTTGTTAATGTCTTTTTGCGTCTTTCTTAACACGTGAACCTTTTTACAAGTCAGAAAAATCTGAACGTACATGACTTATTTTAGCAAAAGTAGGAGATCTTAGTAACTATACATAGTAAATGTATTAGCCTCCTCGTCACAGGCTCAATGCATGTTCAACCCACACTAATTATAGTTCATTTTTTCACTGGACTTCAGCTCATTAGATTTGATCTTTTATTTGACTACTTTATTATCTTTAGCTGGATCAAATTCAACCTGCTTAATCGTAAAATCGTAACTAATTGTTGTCAAATTTAGAAAAATTACTAACATATGGCAATATTGCTCAATGTATCAAATATTGTTTTTCTATTAAAAATTAAATAGGTAATTAGAAAAATTTTCATCTATTAATCTAGATTTTATAGAAAGATAATGAATCTTTTAAATATACAAGAATATTTGCACCAGGGACCTTCGTATATTTTGTAAACAATCGGTGCTAGTATATACCGATTAGAAGAAGCTATACTAAAATCCTAACTTTTCATGTTTTGTTAGATGTTCTGTTATTAAAATTTTAGGACGAATTCTATGATATTGCTTTTAGAAGAGGTCATGGCTTACGAAAGTCCATTCGATTCTTTTATCTCATTTTTATGTATTTAAAATTTTGTTTTTCATAATTAAAAACTGTTAAATATAATTTATCTTAAATTGAATGCATTCGTTTGGAGTTTAGATTTTTTGTCTAATATTATAGTATCTTATTCTGTCCCATAAATTTCAGCCATTTATTTATGTAGATCCGACATAAATGAACGCTAGACCCGTATAAATAAATGGCTAACATTCGCGAGACCAACAAAAAAAACACTATAACATTAGTCAAAATATCTATTCCCTTTCGTTTGGCACTGAAGTCACAGTCAAGGTATGGTTTAATCCCTCCTTCCCACTTGGCAGAAGGTATTCTTCCACTTGTCATCGCCGTGATGTTCACGGCTTACAAGCATTCCCTGTAGCGTATTATCCAGCTGGAGAAGAAACGAAAATGACAGAAAAACTACCATGTCTTTTACAGCCTATCAGCGTCAAATCTTGGATTGAAATAATATATCTTCCCTTCAATATAAGTTCCTTAATTCTCATGTCCATTGATCACTATCTATAGATCCAGGAATTAAAACGGAAGATGAAGATGACAAAAGTTGCTGCCTGCGTACTACTACTTGGTCTCATTTTCAACTTAACAGCACAGGGATATGGGCAACTGCGGGTTGGTTTCTATGATGGGAAGTGTAGATTCAATGTTGAGTCCATTGTACACAGCGTTGTGAGAGCAAGATTTTTGAGAGATCCTACGACTGTTGTTGGCCTTCTTCACATGCACTTTCATGACTGTTTTGTCCATGTAAGCTTTTTCGACATGAACACTGTTTCCTGAAATTCATCCATTTTCTGTATGGTAACTCGTCGTCTATTTACTTCTCTATATGCGCAACCAAGTGACTGTATCTGCAGTCTCACACAGGTTCCTTATTATCCATGAGGTAATCGAATTCTGTTTGATATGTCAAGGGATGCGATGCGTCCATATTGTTAGAAGGGAGCAATAGCGAGAAAACAGCAGTTGGCAATCAAAACGTGAGAGGTTATGATATTATTGATGATGCGAAGACTGCTCTGCAAAAGTTGTGCCCCCAAGTACCAGTGTCCTGCGCTGATATTATTGTTATAGCTACTAGAGATGCTGTTTCCCTGGTAAATTAATCACTTCTTTCGACCACCTAGCATTTCGATGTCTCCAAGAGAAGTGTTCGAACCTCGGGTTTCTTAAAGTAATCACGATACTGTTCCAAATTATCACAACTCTTCTCTGCTACTTCTTGTAGAGCAATGGAGGGATGGGGTGGTATCAGGTAGAAACTGGAAGAAGAGATGGCGTTGTTTCTTTAGCTAAAGATGTCATCTTACCACCTCCAAGGTTTAGTGTTTCTCAAGCTGTTCAAATGTTCAGGACAAAGGGACTTACTCCTACAGATATGGTTTATCTTATTGGTAATTCTTAATGTAAACTTTGTTTCAATAATATTATTGTAAATCAGTCTGTTCCCTTGCGATTGATATTGTTTAGTGAATCTATAGGCAGCCACACTGTGGGAACAGCACACTGTAAATTCTTTCAAGATCGTCTCTACAATTTTCAGAACACCGGAGCACCAGACCCAACAATGAATTCAACCCTACTCAAAGTGCTAAGAAGTAGGTGCCCTCGAGATTCAGATGGTTCAAACATAGTCAACCTGGACCAAAATTCTTCAAGTGCTGTTGTTGTAGACAAGTCTTACTTCCAACAAATACAAATGCACAATGGAGTTCTCCAAATTGACCAAGAGCTGGCTTTAAATCCCTTAACTCGATCAATAGTAGCAAGCATAGCTAGTGGCAATGACTTCTTTATCAAATTCGGAGAAGTAATGACTAAGTTGGGACGTATGGATGTCCTCACGGGTTCGCAAGGACAAATCAGGAATTCATGTCGGGCTATTAATAGGTCCTAATGAACCAAACCTATTGTAACCTGTCTGCTTCAATATCTACTCTGCGTTCTGCTTTTTACTGTTTTGTGCTTTATATTCATTTTTCTACTCATTTGGACCCATTCGAGATGGAGTTTTTATCCAACCGGATCCTCTTTTTAATATTATTCTGTCTTGTAAAATTTTAGTCATTTATTTTGAGGGACTTACGCGAGATTCATGCGAAATTTATATAAATAAATAGTTGAGATTTATTAGATACAATAAGACACTGTAATCTTAGACAAAAAATCTGAACTCGTTTTTGTCTACTAAGTACTTGTTGCATGTGGCTTGAATAAATAATTAAAAAGGATAAATGTCAAGATGACATGAATATTGCAGAGTTTGGAGTATTGACTTTGTGGCCAACGCTTTGAAATTGGAGACGATTTGGATGGTGGATAAGTAAGCATGATGTTTTTTTTCCTTCTCTCTCCTCAATTATTCACCCAAAGTGTAGTCAACGTATCCATTGCTTACTAATAATAGAGGTACAACTGTATGAAGATTAGCTATCGAACAAATTTTATTTTTTAAAAAGAAATAAAACTAAAATTATGAAAAAAACCAAGAATTAATAACAAGATAAGTAATAATAAAAAGATTATCAATTACTAATGACACTAAATTCATAATCACTTGAATTAGTTTAGTGTAATTACTCTAGTTAATAATTAAGTATAACAATGGATCAGATAAAATCAGACTTTCGATAATTTGAATTTAGGTCGGAAAATTTGTTTTAGGCTTAATTTTGATCTAAAACTCGATGAACTCAATTTGTTTAGTCAAATTTGAACTCAATCAAGTTTTAGGCAATCCAAAAATCGATTTGGTCAAGGTAAGTCTAAATGATTCGAAATTCCATCATAGTCTAGGTATTCCAAAGTCTACTAAAATTAGTTAAAAGTCTAAAAGCCCGACTTTTATTGTCTTCAATCATTCTTTAAACGGGATATTATAGTGGTACTAGGCGTTTGGGTAGAGACAAATAATAAATAAAGCACAAAGAGCATAGTTTTGTAAAACACAAATAGCCATGTCGTTTTGTTCACATATTTTTTAGCAGGGACGGATCATTTTTTTTTAAATGGGAGCAAAATTTTAATGAAAGCAAAATTTAAATTTTATATGGGATCAAAATTTAAAATAATAATTTTGTTATATGAAAATTTTTGGAGACAGCGTTAAGGGAACAAACGATCTCCCTCATTTAAAAAAATTAAAATTATGTTTTGAAACTAGAATAATTAATCTTTAATAACATAAAATTTTCTAATCGATTAACCTTACCATAAATAAGTAGATATGCCAGAAAGTTTAGGAATATGTTTAGACAACACAATCATATCTGTGATGAGCAGAGAAGAGAAGAGGAGGGTTGGTTTTTTACAAGAAGCAAACAATTGATTTGCTCATCATCAAATCAATTTGCAAGGAGAACATCTAGCATGAAATCTTTCAGTTTATCTTCTGCCTTAATGAAAATTTCCCATGTACTAAACATTTCTTTGATACGATCTAAGACCTTCTTCTTCAAACCCCAAACTAGAAAGCACAGGATAAAAATCAGAGATATTTGGAGCAGCACCTAGCAACATCATCCTTCTCACAATACCTTTCAATTTGCCAGTATCTCCTCCATCTCCAAAATAGACGAAGTCCCTTGAGAACAGATGATTGCTTATTGTGTTAGAAACAGTCTCAAACACTACTCACCATCCTTCACAATTTTTAGGTCCTGCACAAAGCAATTGATGTCAGAACAAAATCTATGCAATTGATGGCAGAACATAATCACTTTAAAATCATTGGAAAAACATCAGACTCTTAATTATTTTCTTTCTATTTTTGCTTCCATAATAATGGAATGTATTTCAAGTTTTAATTATTATGATTAAGCTTTGTAATTAAACTTAAATGACTAAAATTTGAGGTCTAACAACTTCAATATACTGATTCGCGTAAACGGACGAAAAAACAATGAGTGGTTAATTATTGCATTATTATCATAATTCTTCTATTTTCACTTAAATGGTGATAAATATGATAGTTGCAGTGACGGCAATTTCAAAGGTTAGCAAGTATATCAAGCCCGGCTGCATTATATGTGAATTTATCAGAAACAATTTCTCTATTATATAGGGTAAAGTTGCGTATTATTGATCATTCAAAATTTTAATTGAGTGTTGATGATGATGATGGTGACAACCAAAGCCAAGTCACCGTAGCTAGAAAAGTTACACGATAAATATTGATATTTTGGTTTATGACAGAATAAAAAACAAGTTAAGTTGAATATGAAATTTAATTGGATTCAAGTAATTAAGTGATATCTTTTTATATTTTATAAAATATTAACAAAATCATATTATTTTAATTTTAATCAAAATTGTTTCTAATTCAAAATTCAATTAATTAAATTTCAAGTATCAATTTTGGGCCAAATTTAAATAGTAAATACTAACCTTACTTTATGTTGGTTGTTTTTGGACCAAATATGTTTAATTTCTTTGGCAATTGCTTTGTTATGTAGTTAGGCTCGGCCTTGGGTAAGGACATAAACAGCACCTTTCCATAATCATTTTTTATTTCTTAACATTTATAAAGAATAAAAAAAAGATAAAATAGGGTCTATTATTTATTTTATATAAATTTCTAGAAATAGCCCGTGTAAACGGACGGAGGGTACAAATTCTTCCAAACATTTTTTTAATTAGATATTTCTTGAAATGGTAAAGCATACATTTTGTTGACTTGTTCGAAATAATCAAAGTCTTGGACAAAAAAGAACGAATAACGCTATTCGAGAATTACAATAATTTGGTGGTTAATTGTAACGAGTAGTAGTAGTCTACAAACCCAAGGGAGGGTTCTCAGTTCCGAGATAAGATTCTCTGTCTAATTTTATGATGTTTTATTCTGTTCAATGAATCTCAACCATTCATTTATGCGGGTCTCACGTTTATTTTTACCAATGTTTTAAAAACCGGACCGGACATCGAACCGGTTGAAGAAAAGGTTTAAGGTTTAGAGGTTCAACCGATAGTGAACCGCTATCAAACCGGAATATAATGAATAAGATGAAAATTTTATAAAAATAAAAAAATTTGTTAAAATGAAAAATCCCCAATGTTTTTTTTTATAAAATATATTCAACCTAATTAGCGTTTATATTAACTATTGAAACATTTCATTCATGTCAAACAAATGCACCCGAAATTTTATTGGAATTGATAATTTTCAAATAAAGCCCATGCCCAAATGCACTCGAAATTATCACTGCACTCTTCTTATCTCCACATCACCACTACTTTCTTTTTCTAATATCCACCGTCACTTTCTCTCCCTACGCCTTTCATTTGGTGTATGGATTGACAGACAACCATGAACTTTTGGAATGATGAGAATGCCTCCGTGATGGAGGCCTTTATGAACTCCGATCTCTCTGCCCTCTGGCCACCTCCTCAGTCCTCCGCCTCCACGTCTGCCCCTCCCACCACCGAACCCACTAAACCTTTTCTCTCCCAGGGACCGCCTCTGCCTCCGCTACCGCCACCGATGTTGATCTTCAACCAAGAGACCCTTCAGAAACGCCTCCAGACCCTTATTGAAGGAGCCAGTGATTGCTGGACATATGCCATCTTCTAGCAGTCCTCTTATGACTACTCATGCTCCTCCGTCCTCGGCTGGGGCGACGACTACTACAAGGGCGAAGCTTTATCTTCTTCATCCGGTTATCAAATAACCGGTTATTGGATAAACCGGCCGGTTTTTACATTCAAGGGTTATTAACTAAAACCGAACCGGGCACATGGCCGGTTCAGCCGATTTCCGGTCGGACCGGCCAGTCCGGTCTAGTTTTCGCATCCTTGATTTTTACAGGACTTAAGCGGAGCCCACATAAATAAATGACTGAGATTTATTGGACAGAATAAGACACCATAAAACTGAACAGAGGATCTGGACTCCCCAATTCCGGTCATATCCAGCTGACTTGCACGTGTAACCCTAGAGTTTCATACTAAGAATAGTATTCTAGAGATTAGAAAGGTTCTCTTTCTTCGTTATTTGAAGATGAATGGCAAATCATCAACCTAAATCAGTAAACTCCATATTTTCCAAATTTTTAGTTTAAATTGCCATTGATTTAAATATCTAGATCTATAATTTTGAACAGTCGAGAGATTGATGAAGACATAGTTTACCGGATCAGACCAAAGTAACTTAAATAGAGAAGTGCATCAAGAGTTTTACGTGATAAAAAGATACTACTTAAGCTTAAAGGTAAATTATATTATTTAGAGATTAGGTCGATCATGTTCTATAAAGTAGAATATTAACCCATCAAATAAGTATATCATCATAAGCTAATGGTGAAGATGTTCCGTGGGATGTGCAACTTTATTATAAGAGATAAGGTCTTAAATGTAATGGTAAGGAACAAATTAAAGGTGACTAATATTATTGACAAATTAAAAGAGACAAGATTCAGGTAATTTGAATATATTAAGAGAAGGCACTCAGACTCTTTAGTAAGAAAATGCGACAAGATTATACATAGAGAGTATAAGTGAAAAAGAAAAAGAGGCCTAAGAAGAATTGGAAGGAAGTGATTAAAAATGATATGGCAATGTTAGAACTTATTGAGAACATGATCCGCAATAAAAAAAACTTTGGTGCGCTAAGATACAAATAAAAGATCTCTCGTAAAGAGATTTTTGTAGTTCCCATATACCTTTTAGCATTTTCCTCTTGTTGTTAGCCTAAAATTTTAAATATGTAGTATTTACCTCTTAAAGTTTTAGTCTCTTTTTCCTTACTTAACTTAATTAATTACGATTACGATTACGATAATGACGATGATGATTATTATTAGTAGTACTTTTTGTATTATTTATTTTATATTTTATTACTAATTATTTATTATTTGTTTATTTCTTTTTAGTTTTATTCATTTAGTTTTTGTTGATTATTTATTATTTATATCTTATTATCTATTATTTATTTATATTTTATTTTATTTTATTTTATTTGCATGTGGGTCATTTAGAAATAGTCTATTTACTATTTAAGAGTAAGGCTGCATATTATTGGACTTCCTCAAATCCTGTGTGTCAGTGAAATTTTTAAGTTGTTGTCGTTGTTGTTGCTGTCGTCGTCGTTATTATTGTTTGATTTAAGTAAATTCAATTTAAATATTACTTATAAGCTCCAATTTATTTTTACTCTTAATTAATTATATGCAATTCAAAATTTTAATTTTTAGAATAAAAACTATTAAAATAGGAGAGTTTCTATTTTCTTAAGACAATAAATTTATTTTTTATTAACCCCAATTAATTAATTATTATATTTTTCATGTGTATAAATTTGTCCCTTTATAGTTTATATACATCCCAAATGTACAAAGTTTTATGCACCTCAATGCATTGCAAACACTAAAACAACAGGAGGAAATGTCAAATCCTATGATTAGACGAAGTGACGAAACTCCTGGTGTTTTCAACTGCAACAACAATTACATCTTCTTATAACTTTTTATTATTAACCCCAGCTAATTATGTTCTTCCATGTGCATCAATTTGTCCCATTACTTTATATATATATATATATCCCAAATGTACAAAGTTTTTTGAACGTCGATGCGTCGCAAACACGTAAAACAACAACATGATATGTCAAATCCTGTGATGGGACGAAGTGACGAAACACCAGGTGTTTTCAACTGCAACGAAAATTACATCTCTTAATTAGTTCTTCCATGTGTAAATTTGTCCCGTTGCTTTACGTATATCCCAAATGTATAAAGTTTTATGCATGTCAATGCATTGCAAACACATAAAACAACAGGAAATTTCAAATCCTGCGATGGGACGAAGTGAAATGCAACAACAATTACATCGTAAATCCCGTTCCAAGTAGGCTGCCAAACCAATAGTGGTCTTGCCGATGCGTCATGCACCCTATAAATTTTCATCTTCCATACCCGATAGCTCCATCCACTTCACTTAGGTTATTTCTTCTATCACCATGGCCTCATCTTCAGCTAGTTTCACCTCCAACTTCTTGTCAGGTCTGGTAGCTTCAGCTATCTTAGTCCAAATCACTACAGCTGGAGACCCTGATATTCTATCTGACTTCATAGTCCCTCCAAATGTAACCAACGTTGATGGGTCCTTCTTCACCTTCACTGGTCTGCGTTCCCTCCTGAGTTCACAGGCACAGCAACCACAAGCTTTCCAGATCTCAAAAGTTCGCATGGTCGAATTCCCAGCTCTTAATGGACAGAGCGTATCATATGCTGTTCTTCAGTTCCCAGGTGGCACTGCTAATCCACCACACACACATCCTCGAGCATCTGAGCTACTGTACCTCGTCGATGGCTATCTTCAAGTAGGGTTTGTTGACACAACCAACAAGCTGTACTTCCAAACCTTACAAACAGGTGACATATTCGTGTTCCCTAAGGGACTAGTTCACTTTCAGTACAACGTTGCAGGGCAGAAAACTGCTGTCGCTATTTCTGCATTCGGGAGTGCAGATTCAGGGACTGTATCGCTTCCGACTACCCTTTTCAGTACTGGGATTGATGATAGCATCTTGGCTAAGGCCTTTAAAACTGATATTAACACCATTCAAGCTCTGAAAAAGGGTCTCTTACCATAGCCACGAGGACTTGCTTCCAAGTCCAGCTATTACATTTTCATTCCTAGCTAACTAGCTAGCTTTCCTGATCTGTTTGCATGCCCAATAATCTCCATTAAACCACTGTTCGTTTTTTTTCTTTTGATTTTCGTTACAGTTGTCATCCTTAATCACCACGCATTCTTGATTATGGTTGTCATCGGTAATTAGTAATTACTGCTTCGAATACTACTTAATTTTAGTATTCTTCCACCTTCATATTTGGGTTGTTGTCAACGGCAATTGGCATCACATCCTCTGAGAAAGAGTACATGAGGCGCAAGACACGAGGAGATGTTAAAAATAGAAGCATGGAAATTGAAATTTATTAACACAATTTTTCATTAAAGATTAAAAAACAGATAATATTTTATTTTATTAACTACTCGATTTTTTTTATTTTAAAAAATAAATAAATATCTCTTCATAATTATCAACATCCTTTAATCAAAGTCAACTCTTCAACTAAATTTTTATTTGCATAATTTGTAAGACAAAAAATGACCAACTTAATCTATATATATGGTACGTCAATATGATACGGAATATGGTACCAAAGTATATAGTTGGTCATATTATTTCACTTACTTCTTATCTTATCCTTTGTCATTCGGACATACTAAGATTCAATATTAGAACTTTTATCAGATAAAAAGGTTTTACATCATTAATCACTAATTAGATTAGAATAAATTACAAATTATGAAACCTCTGTAGTATTTTTTACGTGCTTTTGAACATATATAGAAGTTCAATTCGATTGATGAGAATGAAGCATTAAGAGGCATGAGTAAGTAACATAATCTCATCTTGAATTCGTAAGTGGACTCTGCTCGTATATATGCAAACAATTATAATTCAAATCTTATTTCGCGGCTACAACAAGAAATGCTACATCGATTTAATTGGTTCTTCTTAACTTGACGGCCTCATTCATATTCGATCTCGGGGCTATACTATTCTAGTGTAGAACGTGTTAACCCCGGCGCTAGCTTTGGGATTAATGTTTCCATTTGTATTGCAAAACTTGACCTTCAAAAGGGTTGCACCAGTCTCGGTGGCATAGGCGCCACTGGATTATGGAACTCACCAAGTAGAGTAAGTGAGGTGTTCGTCATTCTCAAAGTGTATATAATGCCAAAAGAAGGATCTAACTGGTTTTTGTGGCAAATGAGCAGGCTATTCAATCCTTGAAATGCTATAAGAACAACTCAACAAAGATTAATAGAAAGCAAGCTTTTTTGAGGTGTATCTGTATCGCCAACTTGTTAGTTATATGTCAACTACGATAAGAGAAAGACTAGCCACCTAACATATCACGGGCTGACACAAGGTCATGCATGATCACCAAGTACGAGAAACATAAGTAACCAGTTCCGATCCTCCGCATGATAAAAAACTGAAATTGCCATATCAATCTTTGACATCGATTGTCGAGTCCAGAGGTAGTTTAAGTCTCGGAAATATGGTATAACTAAGAAGTCCGGATTTTTTTTCGTACAAGATTACTCTGTTCTATTTTATCTATTTGAATCTTGATCATTTATTTATGTGAAATCTATACGGGACTCACATAAATAAACACGGAATGCACATAAATAAATAGTTGAGATTCAATGGACGGAATACGATAGAATAATTTTGGACTGATGATCCTGTCTCATAACTAAGAACTTAAATTAGAACCATCGTGAATGTTAAACAGCTCTATAATATTGTCTCTTTAACATATAATAATAACTCACATTGTTTCTGTATAAGTATTAGTAAAACATGTAAATTAGGCACCTATTACATTTTATGTGACGAAGGTTTGCCATAAGTGGTAATTATAGAGTTTGGGTTTAATTGGTGCTTTGTTTTTTAATCTGAGAAGAGACAGATAGACACATTTATAACGAACGTCAAATCAGTTAAACATAATCCCATCTATCTCTATCTATGATGGATATGAGTCACATCAACATCTTTGTGTCAAATGGAAAATGTGACAATCTTAATAATATTTACTGGAATAAAAATAAGATTTTTGAAGGTTAAACTTGACGAAAGAAGTTTGTTTAATCTTCTCTCTATATATTCCTCTGATCAAGTATAATCTTATAATCAGTGCATGTTAATTGGCCATATTAGTATATAATCCCGAAAGAGAAGAGGCTTTTAGTTTTTAAAATCATCTGAAAAGAATGTGGATAAGTATTGTTTCGAATCAATATGCAATTGTAGATTCATGCTTCTCAATGCTGTGCCTTTTAGCGTAGTAGAGTAGCACAGGATAGAGGGAAGAGTACCCTTGTAGGTGAGTTCAAGAGGATGAAAGTGGAGTCAATAATTGTGTGGCAGTGGCACCGGCCGGACGCTTTAAAAAGCTACATAGTACATACAGATATTTGGAAGCAGTTCATTCGTGGTTGGAAGTTCCGCCACATGGATTCAATGTACGTACAATTGTGACAGTTCTCACTTTTCACTTGGGCTGCCACGACTAACGAATTATTAGAATTTTTAATATAGGTACCGATCCGATCCCATTAATAAGAATTAATCTTAAATCTACTATTGTTCACTATTGTTCAAGTAATTAGATAAATTTTTTAATATTTTTATGTTTAGTCAATATAAAATATTTTAACAATCTCTTTTAAGTGTAAGCAGTAATCGGATCGGTCCGTTGGAATTCGACTTTCAAACCGACAATTAAAAAATTAATAATCTAGATCAAAACTGCTCTAATACTGTATTAGAATTTTTAATATAATCAGAGTGTATAACCTATTAACAAGAATTTGGTGTTGTGAAGCTTCGGATTAATTTCCAACAACAATTGCAAATTCACCTTAACCACTATTGCTTAGGTGAATAGAGTATGAACGATTGTACTGAAGACTGATACCAAGTAAATTCTTAAGAAAGACTGGAGGGTCACAGATGGTCCCACTTAAATTTCAATATCCTAAACAGAATTGTCCTAGACATGTAATTTAATAGCACAATAATTCACTATAACTATACCCGACAATAGCCATTAAATAGACAAATAAAGAACACC
>JANZXV010000211.1:4365299-4384400 GCA_027576455.1 Erythroxylum roigii | reverse complement strand
ATTGCAAGATGAATGATACTTCACGCTAACATTTTTCTTCTGTCATAGAACATTGATCATGAAAAATGTTAGCGTGAAGTATCATTCATCTTGCAATTCTTTCTATCAATATTGTGCCTGAATTAACTGAAGTTGAAGGCAACAATTATTATACAAAGATCATGGACATTTTTAACCATTTCACCATTCTCTTTAGTTGTATTTTCACTCGTCATTGATGAATCATGCCTGCACGGTTAAACTTGTCTAGAGCTTCTGTAATGCTCTCTTGTGGCTCACATGATTGGTTTCTAGTATATCATTTTACTTTTATTGCATAAGTTTACACCTTAAATTGGACAAAGAAATTGTACTTATTTTGTGAAACTTGAAGCATGTTACTCTCAGTTCTGATGAACTATAAATACGTTGGAGATTATTTTGAGTCATGAAAATTTTCTTGTAGAATGAGAGATACTGTTGTGTTGACAATGAGGATGTTCCAAAGCAAGGTAATATTTTTCTTTCCTTCAAGTCTACTTGAGAAATTTTCCAGCTTTGCAATTGTGCATGTGACAAAGCTTTGTTGCTCTTTAACTTACATAGTCACTCTTTCTGTGAAGTTGGAATTCAACAGATGTATTTGCAAAATTTATCGTCATATTTTTTCTCTATTTAGCAGATGCTGACATTTTCTGATGTCACTAGATTAGACTGTTATTCAATGATGCTGCTTCCTTTTTAAATCAACTTTTTAAGCAGTAATTGAACAATATCTGTAGATTTTCCACTTCTACAGGAAAATTAAGGGTCATCAATTTAACATTAACACTACTATTAAATTGGACTTCAATGCAAGTGTGATGTTTGGCCATGGTGTTGTAAAGTAGCAACGGATGATTTCCTCAAATCAAAATTGTTAACGAAATGAAAACATGTGTTTTTAAAATAAAATGTGCAATTTCTATAACAAAAGCTATATATTTCTCTGTTTTCCTTTGGAACTTATGTTTTCTATTGTTAGGTTAATCTTCCATATTAATCATCGTGGATTTCATGGTCTAGTTTACAAGTTTTCAATAATCGTCTACCTTGTAAAACACTATATGGTGAAAAAGCAGTTGTATTCAATATACTGGGAAGATAATACTATTCGGCATTCATAAATTGACAATTCAAACAGTAAATGCTATAGTATATTTAATCAGAATCACAATACTGGCAAAACTTTGTGTAAGATATCCAAGTGTATTCCTTCCTAGTTTGTGTAGCTGAGCACGTATAGGTATCAGTCAGTGTGCAAAGAAGAAATATTTGTTTTTATGTAATATGTCACTTATTTTTGTGCTTGCTTTTTTTGTTTGAGTTACATTGTTTTGATTGTCCCTGTGTATGTGTTGTACCAAACAGGCCTTGGATGAAAGAAGAAAAGATAAAGCCTAGAACCAAGAAACTGTCAAATAATTTATTACAGTGATTTTAGCCACTATTCTTTCTTGTAGAAGTTGAGAAGAGAATAAACATGTCTAAACGTCCGACTCCCTACTTCATCGACTATAGGAGCCACATTTTAAGTAGTTTTCTTCAGCGTATCTTGTGGTGTCATTTATATACATACATACATACATACATATATACCCATTGGAGACTTTTCACGGTGGATTTTACAATGTTATATTATAAATCTCTGTAGCATTTGTAGTTTCTGAAAACATTGTAAGTCCCAGTGAAATTTTGTTTAACAGATTTCTGAAGAATAAAGGAGTTTATCTCATGTTGTTTATGTTCCATGAATGGGTAATTTCCTCTGAACAGGCTTGGGGATATTTCTTTGGATTCATCAGCTACTTAGTGAAGGTATTCTTTTGTCAATAATCATCGTCATTATTGAGTACAGGGAAGAGTAACTGTAGGTCTTCATAAAACTTTTTGTTACGTGAACTGAATCCTATATAACCGCAAGGACACACTGAACCCTACATAACCGCAAGGAGACACGTAATAAGTTCTCTGTGACTAGAAGTTGAATATGTGAATGTAAGATCATTCTTGCCAGTGCCACAAAAATCTTATCTAATTGGTAATTGTCCATATTGGTACACCTATTACAAGTTATGGTCCACCCAATGACTAACTAGCTGATGTTTGGTAACAAATCACTATTAATAATTTGTGACGAGTGACGTCTTTGATCAGAAATCGACTGGTTGATCTGGGTCATCTAGGGAATAATTACCATTCATTTGGCGGTCTCGAGTCCTATGAGTAGAGCTGGACCTGTAATTTTTGTATATTGTATATGCACACGACAAAATGCAGAAAACGCACAGGTTAGCTTGTATGCTGCTGAAGGACACAACCATGCATTAGGCTGTAAAACTTCATCCTAAACACTATATTGATGTGTTTTGCATTACTAAGGTCTTTCTACTAATATGTTGGAGAGGCAAAAGACCCAATTTTCTTCTATTAGTAGCGCGCAACACAATATTATGCTTTCTATATTTATCATCGGGTAGTACTTGGAGCGACAAAGTCTACAATAGAGACGCAATTCTATTCTAAGCCATTCCTTGGGAACTACACAATGCTGTGTACAAGTACACGAACGGACTACGGAGAACTTCTGGACCAATAAGATGTCAGATCGACTCAGGCGACCATTGAACTTGGCACAATCCTATATTCCTATCGCTGCGGTTGGTTGAAAATATGGTGACTTCCACAGGAAATGCAAAGAGGGCAGTGACCAATACTTTACCAACCAACCAAGCTTGGACGGTACTACATCACCAACTTGGATGAATAATCAGTCTATGATGTGAAATAAAATCCGCAATCCAAGTAGTTTAGTCAACCAACCATGCCTTCCAAAAAAAAAAAAAAGCAAAGACCACACATACAATGGTACAATTAAAAAAAAAAAGAGAAAAAAAGACTAAAGGAGAATAAAGAAGGGAAAGAAAGGAGAGTGACAGTGTGACACATCAACCTTCTATCTCCTCTGCTTTGCTTATCTTCCCATCTAAGCTCTTCCCCTCTTTTCCTACTTTCTTTTCCTTTTTTTTCCTTCCACTTTACTTTCCCTCTCCTTCTTGCCTCCTCCCCCTCCTGGAGATGGTGGAAACATTAGCAGTGTATCAGAAGTTCTGATTCAGAATTGAGCAGAGCGATCATGACTTCTGTTACCAGCCAAAATCCATGGCCACCATACGATGCATATAGAGATTGCTCGCAAGGGATTTGCAGCGTTTACTGCCCCCAGTGGTGTTATATCATTTTCCCGCCTCCGCCACCTTTTAACATTGAAGATGATGGTTCTGGCACCGACTTTTCACCTCTCATTATAGCTCTCATTGGCATCCTAGCAAGTGCTTTCATTTTGATTAGCTATTATACCATCATTTCTAAGTACTGTTGGAGGCGAGGCCAAGGAGACGGTAGATTGGAATTGAGCGAAAATCGTGATCAAATTACTAGCGAGGCTTGGCAAGGTACCGCAATTGGATTGGACGAGGCACTCATAAAGTCCATTACTTTGTTTAAGTACAGGAGAGGAGATGGCTTTTTGGAAGGCACGGATTGTTCTGTTTGTCTAAGTGAGTTCCAGGAAAACGAGAGTTTAAGGTTGTTGCCAAAGTGCAGCCATGCATTTCATGTTCCTTGTATCGATACATGGCTAAGGTCTCACGCTAGTTGCCCACTTTGTCGCGCCAGTATTGTGTCGGCCAACATTTTGCCGCCACAACCAAACCAAGAAATTCCCACTCAGAGTTCTAACGCAGTCTCACTTCAATTCCAACATCGAACTAATGATGCTGTTTCGGTTGTTCAAGATTCACAGTCGGGAAATTTTCGCGAAGAGTTTCTTCTTACTCTTGTTGTTGATGATGAAGTACCAAAGAATTCAACTCAAGATGTTGAACGTGTTGAGGGTACGGAACCTATTGACATTGAAGTTGGACAAGATCATACAAACCAGATGATAAGAAGGTCAGTCTCGTTGAATTTTTCTGCGTGTCAAAGCCAAATTTCTGTAGCTGATATATTGCGTGTAAGTGAAGAAGATGATAGTGATGATTGTCAAGTAAGAGATTCAGAGAAGTACAGAGGTGGGATCTTGAATTTGGCTAGAAGTCCTCTGGCGATGAGGAGATCCATTTCGGCTGGAAGGTTAGCTTTCACAAGGTTTGAGAAAGGTAGGAGTTCGGAGCAAATATAGTATTTTCCTCGTCTTTTTGATGTATAAACAACAATGGTTTAGTCACAAGATTATACAGACTTGGCTTTATAATTTGAAGATCCTGACATTGTTTTCAAATCATTCTTGTTAATTGCTCTACGATCAACTTTTATCCAAGTCCGTAATTATTATGTATAGACCTTTTTTATTTTCTGATTGCAGAAGAAAAAGACACCTAACTAACAGCGTATGCGAAGTGCTTACTGAAATTTGCTCCATATCAACTACCAGGGTGAGTATTCGGGCTAATCGAGTCAAATTTTTACTGTTCGGGTAAAGTTCAAATTATTCAAAATTTTTTCTATCTTACCCGGCCCGAACCTAAAATTTAATTACCCGAGCTTACCCGGCCCGATCGGGTAATTAGGATAAATCGGATAATTTTGGGTTACTCAAAATTTTGTTTTGTTCTCTCTAAAAAATTACACAAAATAACTAAATACTTGAATTACATTCTCATGTCTCATTTGAGAGACATAAAATAAAATAAATAGTTGAATTCACTAATAATATAACCAAATATTTCAATTAACTAACATAATTAATCTGTTAATTCTACAAGAAAAATAACGAAATGTATTTTCATAATTCTTTTAAACCTAATTTGGGTAATCGGGTAACCCAAATTTTTTTCGGAGTTATCCGTCGCAAATCGAAAACAATTCGGGTAATACCCAGCCCGACTCGATTTTCCCGTATTTTAACATTTTATTACCCGAATTAATTCGGGCCGAGCCGAGTAATCGAGCTGACCCGAATAATGCTCACCCCTAGTTTCAGTTTCAAAAAGAACAAGGGTATTTTTGAGGTGGTTCACTGCGGAGACGAAGAAGACAGACGAAGGAGAGGTGCGACAAAAATTTTGTGGAGGAGTTGGTGTTAGGTTTCGACAGATGAGAAGGCTAATTTTGACATTTTTAGTTCTTGTCGGTAGAACAAGAATTCCTGTACCTCAATTTTAGGAGGAACAAAAATTTATGTCCTTGTTCTCTGAGGACGGAACAAAAATGGGTGAGGACGGTAAGCAAACAGGCTGAAGGACAGAACTTTTGTGTCCTCGTCATCCGTCCTCACTCCCGAAGACACTAACCAAACACAGGGTAAGAATGGCTGTCATTCCTCTTTGGTACATCCATTTGATGAATTTAAATAATAATAAAAAAGGCATTGATCGGCAGTGTAAATCTTGACTTTCCCTGTTATCTTGCCAAGAGTACAGGGAAAGTAAAATTTAATAGCCTTTTCAATGTTACCAACTACTAACCTCAGCCTTGAGGGCCCTTCATTAAATATGAAGTTTTCTGCATACTCTGATGAGTCTGATCAGCATTTATAAGCTGGAGGAATTGTCATCGTCTCTTCACACAAAACCTGTTAGTTTCAACTTGCAAGTGCTCTCTTTCTTCCATGGCGCTACGAGTGGTTGCGTTTTTTCTCTCTGCTTTGGCTCTTTCTGCCATCGAGTTCTCAACATGCCAAGTTGTGAAAGGCAAAGTCTCTTGCCTCGACTGCCCTGGAAACTACAACTTCTTAGGTGAGTTGATTTTCAAAAACACTTGTTGAAAACAAGTAAAAAGATTTAAATTTTAAACCTGTTATTCTGGAACTTCTTTGATGTGTTGTTTCAGGTGTTAAGGTTCAACTCAAGTGTGATAACGTGGACAAGTCGGTCACAACAGGGAGAGATGGATCCTTTGACATTGAATTTCCTGTACAGACGTCGCCAGAAACTCCTAAGAACTGTGTAGCCAAGCTTCTTGGTGGTCCAACCAAGCTCTATGCTTCGAGGCAAAGCATGGTTTCAAAGATTGTAAGGTCTCGTAATTCCAACTCCTACACAATCTCCACCCCACTTGCTTTTTCTACCACTTGCCCGTCCTCCACAGGAAAATGTGGTGGTGGAAGGGACATTGGCTCGTCCAAGACAATCGATCTTCCTCTGCCAAGGGAATGGGGATTGGCACCATCTAGCTACTATATTCCCTTCTTTCCTATTATCGGTATTCCTTAGTCATTTCTTTGGATTTGTAATGCTTTTGTGGGTAGTATGCGATGCATAAGAAACATAAAAAGGTATGTCTTATGTGTATCTTGTTTGAAGTGCGTAGTAATTTAGTATTATGGAAAGGATGCTAGGTGCTTAGATGTGCATCAATAAAGGTTGCCAATTTCGTGTATATATTATTAGACTTATTAGGTTTGTTCCCTATATCCCAACTCTCTCGTACGTTTTTACTCGTACCATTTTCGTCCATGTCACATAATCTCGTACAAGCTTTTGTAATATACTTTCAGTTTTTGCTTTCATTGCATCCCAATCAGTTCAGAGATGTTGGTACACTTGTAAATGTGGAAAAATTCCAAGTATACGGATAGGTAGCTACACCAAATTAGAAACTCGTTATGTTTGGAATTTTTTTTCAAGTAAGTTTGAATTTAATTTAAAATTGATAAATTTTATTTTTTTAATTTTAAACTTTTCAAACTTTTACTTTTTTTAAGTCTAATTTTATCCATTTCAATGTCAAATCAAAATGACAACTTTATGATAAATCAATAGAAATATATGAATTACGTCAGAAAAGTCTTGGCAGGGAGAGAACTGAAGATCATCCATGCTCAAAGACTGCTATTGATTAAATCATGTATTTGTAGTTTTGTCCCTAAGCGCCTGTTTGATTGAATTTTTGAAGATTAATAAGTACTTTTTTGTTATAAAAGTCTTTTTTTTAAGGTGTTTGACTGGAAAATAAAAAAAGTATTTCTTTAATAAATATATTTTTTTGGCAGCTAAAATATAATTTTTTAAGAAGTTTAAATTTGGAGCTTCTAAAAAAAGCCTCTCAATGAATTTTCGAGTAGATTTTTCAGATCAATTAATGAGCCTATTTTTAGTCCCTTTTACCTATATGTTTTACATATAATTCTTACAATACCCACAAACTCATCTTCACATTTATCTTGCAAACTTATCTTCTCTAATCTCTTGTATATTGTTTAATATATGTTAAATAATATTTATATGCATAAATAATTTTAATTATAAAATAAAATATATTTAAAATTAAAAATACTTTTTATATGACAGCCAAATAGTAGAAAAGTTCTTCTCATAAAAGATTTATAAAAAAATCTCTGTTAACAAAAGTTCTACTAGTGAAGAATATGACTAATTAAGAGGATTTATATTTTTAAATTAAACTAAATCGAATTAAACAATGTAAATTTCATTTGATTTAATTGATTAATTTAAATCTACTCTCTAAAAAAGTTATCAATAAATTGTAATAAAATTTATAAAAAGTTTAGATTGAATAACAAATTTTGATTTAATTAAATTCAAATATAATAACAAAACTTTAAACTTTTAGTTTACTCTAATCAGAGTAGACTCAAGTGTGTTAAAAAAAATATAGGGTCAAGGCCGAGTGTAATGTAATTGTGAAGAGCCTTAACTAAAAGTTGTCCGAGTCAAATCGCTCAAAAGAAAGAGTTTTGGATTTGAGAAGGGATGACATTGGCCGGCTCGGGTTGGGACCTGGCCCAGGCACGAATTAATTATTTTTTTTAAAAAAGTAAAAATACGTCGTTCGATATTCCCAGTCGACATGGACTTGGGCCCTTCTGTTATATCTAATCGTGTAATAAAATACATTCAATTCAACTTCAAATTTCAAAACCAACGCAGAGTATCCTCTTTTCCTCTCCCATGCCACCATCCGATTGAAGTCACGTCTCAGTATTTGATCTTAATACAGATACAGTGGCCATGGCGATTCTGTACTCGGTGGTGGCTAGGGGCACGGTGGTGCTGGCGGAGTTCAGCGCTGTTACGGGGAACGCCGGAGCCGTTTCCAGGAGGATCCTTGAGAAACTTCCGTCGGAAGCTGATTCGATGCTCTGTTTCTCACAGGACGGATACATATTTCACATACTCCGATCCGACGGTCTCACTTTTGTCTGTATGGCCAACCACTCCTTTGGCAGTACGTATCTTCGCATTGCGAGTTGCGTCATTGTCTTCTATTTAGTTGCAATTGCCTGATTTTGGTCCCCAGAAAGGTTGACGGTTTCTTTTATGGGTTCTGATTTAAACTCATCTTTGGCATTATGTCGTTGCAATTATTTCGTTAGTTGGTGACTTCTATTGCAAGGCTTTAAGTTTCTACTGGATTTTCCTTGTGTTGATTAGCTAGTTTAAAGTTCAAGTAATGGATATCAATTAAGAATCTTTCTTCTTGAATGCAACTATTACTGGGCTTCACCTTGCTTCAAATTTTTAATTGCCATACCAGTTGTTTGTGCTGGTCTAGGCTGGTGATTTTATCCAAAGGCCTCATTTGCCGACAATTAAATCATCAAAATTGGAGACATCTGTCATCAATCTTCCTTTTTCGTTGGGATTTTATGTTTTTCTTTTTACTTTTTGTATCTTTAATCTGGTAATTGGAATGTGCATCGGCAGGGGCAAGGACAGAGTTGTAATTCTTATGTTGTTTATTTCAATTACGTGACTCATTTAGCGAATTCACGAATAGATATGTAAATTATTGCGGTTGTACAACAAAATTCTGTGCGGACTTTAAATAGGAAACTGGAACTTGAGTGGTTAATTTCTCATCTCTTTTCTGAATTCCATGCTCAAGCATACCGTTGCATTTCCCTTTATTTATCTCCACCAATAAGGTTGCAGTAAATTAGTTACAATTCGTTGCTCCATAACTGTACCATGATCAATTAGACTGATGTACCTTATGCTATTTGTTGTATCAACTAAGTTTCACGCTTCAGTTTCCTGGTTTCTTGTTGTTTTAAGTACATAATGTATCTGTTCGATCCTTGATAATGTATCTCTTCGTTCCTTGATCTAGGAAGAATTCCATTTTCATACCTGGATGACATTCACATGAGGTTCATGAAAAACTATGGCCGAGTGGCCCACTATGCTCCTGCCTATGCTATGAATGATGAATTCTCTAGGGTCTTGCATCAGCAAATGGAGTTTTTCTCTAGTAATCCTAGTGCTGACACTCTTACTCGCGTAAGAAGCGAAGTTGATGAGGCAAGTATCTTCATTATCTGGAAATCTGAACTTTTTTGGTTGTCATATATTGCTCAGTTCAACCATATGTATTCATGTTGGTCATGCTGCATGGCAGTACCTTATACTTTCTGAGCGTCTTGTCTTTCAAATTCACGAAACGCTACCTATTTCATTCTGAATATGCACACCTTCCTAGCCATGTACCATCTCCATCTTCTGTTGTCAGAATTCTGAACTGTTTTGTGAAAGATAATAATTTCTGTTTGGATTCTAACAGAAGTGACATAATTGCTTTTTGCAATGTAACCCATAGTTTATCACAAAAGTTGTGTGTTGCTATTATGGTCTCGGGTTATGGATCTAGTTATGGGTCTATGGATTAAAGGTGTGGAAGGAGTTTGAGTGTTTAGGTTAGGTGTTTGGGGGTTTAGATTAAGAGTCTTCTTTTTATTACTTCTGGTCATAAACGACCTTGGCTCAAAGGAGGGAGCCGTAAACCTCTTGAGACTAAGTGCTCAAAGACTTGATTGGATTTTTGAAGCATGCCCAATGCATTGATGATTATTGTTTAAATACAGGAAGTGATAACAACTGTTTTCCTACATCAAAGGAGCACTACTTCGACATGGAGGAACAACCTCCTCAACTAACATCATGTAAAGGAAAGTGGAGGAACACCCTCCTACAAAACTGGAATCACTAAAAACAAAAATAACAAGAAATAACTGAAACTTTGACTAATTCAGAAATTCAATTCGTGGTTCCTTGGATCTGGCTCCATGAGTGAAACGTGTGTAGACTTGTGCTGGTTTGGTAGCAGTTGCCTAGAAATTGGTTTTTCTTGGTACTATATTAATTCCATTCAAGGCATGCAAGTCCAGCTCTTTTGTCTTTGTGACTTCTCCAGAGGTCAAACTCATGCATCCTCTTCTTTTGTTTTTTCCCTTTCAATTTTTTCATTTCGAAAACTAGGATTTGAGACAGAGGTTCCTAGACAATAGTAACTTTTACCTTCGCTCTAAAACCAATATCCCTTTTCAAGTTTGTGGCATATAATGTATACTTCCTGTGTTGTACATTCCTTTAGTTTTCTTGTTTTTCTGTTTTTGTGTACAAGTGGAAGTGTTGGAACTGGTTGGTTTTAGGTGTTTTTTGTGCTTAAGCAAGTCAATTGCAGATTCGAACTATTATGGTGGAGAACATAGAGAAAATATTGGAGAGAGGTGACCGAATAGAACTTCTTGTTGATAAAACTGCGACGATGCAAGATGGTGCTTTTCATTTCAAGAAACAGTCTAAACGCCTCCGCAGAGCTCTTTGGATGAAAAATGCCAAACTATTGTAAGCCCCCATGATTTTGCCACTTGAGTTGTAATTAGCAAGTTGCTTTTTTATTTTTCTGTTTTACTGATCAAAATAACTAAAGACTCAAAATTTCATACGTGTATTGTTGGAGGAAAAGGAAAGATAAAAAGAAGGAAGTAATAGAGCCAAAAATCTTAAAAGTCAGAAATGATGATAAAAGAAATTATTGGGAAGTGTTGCATCTGCCAACATATAATGGCCTTTGTTTATAATTACACTTCTGCTGTTATTCCTCTCTAGTTGTCATATATCTCTGCACTTTGTACACTTCTATGCATATCAGTAAGAAAACCTTCATAAAGCTTACATTGAAGTACTCTCTCGTGTCTCCATCTGTGATGTTCATCTTATCCTATCTAGTCATGAATATGCTAGTGTGATTTACTCTTAAACTGACTGATGTAAGTCTCTGGGCTTCTCTTCTATGTTTGTAGCATCCTTAATTAACTCTCTCTTTAATTATTAGAACATTTTTTGGTCTATGCAAGATTGATGTTATTTACTCACTTTACTTGTTTAGTGTTTGAAACGATGTACTTGAAGGGAATGCATTGGAGATGTATTAATGGAAAGGAGAATTTAGTGTAATAAATATTTAATAAAATTAACCTTGTAGTTATAATTCCATTGTTGAACGATATATGTGCTCCTAAAACAAGGAATGAATGCTGGAATTACGTCCCACCTGCCATTACACTAAAACGATTTCAGTTCACAACTCTGGGAGATGGGTCTGTGCTTGAGCTATCTCTCCTTCCACTAGAAATTGTTAAATAATTTGTTTAGTAACTACCGTATGAAATTGTTTGTGTTAAAAAACGTACATGATAATTTATTGTGGCACAAGACGGTATCAGTGATTTTCTTACTGTAGTTGTAATGGAAATATCATTCAAGTGACCAAAGAATTTATGTTGACATTGCAGGGCACTTTTAACGGTTGTGATTGTTCTGTTTCTATACCTAATAATCGCTGCCTTTTGTGGAGGCATCACTTTAGCTTCTTGTAGATCTTGAATTCGGGTTTTGATTGTGTTGAACTTGTGCTGAGGTATTCCATGACCATTTGCAAGAGTCAACTACTTGAATTATCTCGAGGGGCAGCTCCATTGAATTATCAAGTTTAAGGAGTACATGATATCTATGTATCTACAGAATGACCGTAACAAAATCATAGATTTTTGTACTGTTGAGGCTTTTGGTACAAGTAATTTATATGATTTGGGAAGCCTGATATGGGTAGCAGATCCTCTGTGCTACTTAATCTGTTTCAAACTTATTTTGCCCCAAAACGATGTTGTTTTGGATTTGTTTACACATAAAACGACGTCATTTTGAGACGAAAATAAGGTTGGAATAGGTTAAGTGATAGAGAGGATCTGGACCCTTGACACGGTGTGCTGCAATCCAATTACCTCTTCATGGAGAATCTGTATACATTCTGTATATGCCTGGATCTTTGGTGTGGTCAATTTATGGGGTTCATAAGGTTATTTATTGAGTTGCCGTATCAAAACAAATGTTGATTGGGCAAGATGGCGTTATATATTAGCTGCCTTGTTTTATACGGTTTTGCTTACTTGCTTAGCCCCTGTCATTTACGTATCTTGAAAAGAATATGTGATAATCACTAAGCGTTTTTATGTGATTGAGCTGCTCCTAAAAGATTGTACGATATAGGATAGGGTAAGACGGTGTTGTGGAGGAGGAGAGAGACCTCTTAACCAGTTATGTAGGCTAGTTCATCTTAATATGGTCTTCTATGAACTGTAGTATCTTCTTATTTCCTCTCCTTGCTTTGCTGCATAGATGGTCAAATGCGTGATCCCTTCATGTCCTCAAGTTTAGGACTAAATTCCAAGTACCATAAAGATCAAAAACTCTTGTCAAGTTCTCGACAACGAATGAATACTTTAAAACAGTAAAAGATTAAAAAAAAAAAGGTCTCATGATCAATATGAACTTTAACCTAATACCTTGTGAATAAGAAAAGTGGTAGTTTCTTATGTGAAATTTAACAGAAAGGAGGAAATTACACGGCATTGGAAACACCTTTTAGCTGCAAAAAGAACTGAAGATTGACATAAAAACGCAGCCTGGCCGATCCTGTGTGCCAAGGTAAACTGGAGCCCGAGGTTGAACAATAAGCAGCATTCACTTGCTCTAACCCACTTCCTTCCATTCATGGTCCTCTCCAAGTGTTATCTGTCATAAAACATTGACAAGATGTTTCTTTGGTCCTTAAGACAACGAAAAATTACTAGAAGCAAAAATGATAAATCGAAATTAATAGAGCAGCTTTTTTCATGTCGGTCTATCCGAAGTAAGTTGGCTTTTAAAATGTTATCATCACTTGTATTTAATTTAATAGTTTGTTAAGTAATTTATTTAAAATATATAATTTATTTAATATGTTGCTTATAAGAAAGAGCTGATTGGTGGTATTACAGCCAAAATATCAAAAAATCAAGTACTAACTGTCTTCATTTGGTAGTACCAAACTCACTTCCATAGTTCCATAGTGGCTTAGCCAATTAGGGGAAGTAGTTTGGCACACGTCCTCAATCCATAGTGGCTTAGCCAATTAAGGGAAGTGGTTTGGCACACGTTCATGAGGTCTGACTATGATAGGCACCAAACCAAGCTTTTCATTTCTTGACCACGATGAAAGAATTTTTAATACGTCAAACACAAGACAGGACAGGATTAGAGGTCTGCGGTTTGTCGTAATTAACTAAAATCTTTACGAAATTGAGGCATGAATATCATTTAAAGCATCGCGCCAAAACTGGAATACGGAGCTGCCGCTTCCATCTACGCTTTCACAGATTCCTTTTTCTGTACATAGTTTTCCTATCACTAGTAGTACTATGGCACTATCCCCCGTTTCCTGTTCCACTTTCTTCTCTGTTTCTCTCTCTCATGGCAACACTTCTCAGACCATTCTCACAACCTCCTGCAATCAAATCATCTTCAATCAACCATGTACGGCACACCCCCTTGCTGTCTTCTCCAAAACCTAGTTTTGCATCTTCCAAAACGCGTCGCCTCAGAGTCCAAAGCAGCAATCTGGGAAACTTCCTTGACTTGAAACCCGAGTCAAAGCTGGGGTCTTTGGATATTGATCTGTCATGGTTTCATCCTTCTGACCGTTCTCGCTTTGATTTGATCGTTATTGGCACTGGTCCTGCTGGTCTCCGTCTTGCTGACCAAGTGTCCCGGCATGGGGTCAAGGTATGTTGCGTTGATCCTTCTCCTCTTGCTATGTTGCCAAACAATTATGGTTCTTGGGTCGATGAATTTGAGGGCTTGGGGCTTGGAGATTGTCTGGACAAAACATGGCCGATGACTTGTGTCTATATTCATGATCGTAGGACCCGGTATATGGACCGAGCTTACGGTCGTGTTAGTAGGAATTTGTTAAAGACTACTTTGTTGGAGAATTGTGTCTCTAATGGTGTTAGATTTCATAAGGCTAAAGTTTGGGAGGTGAAACATGACGAGTTTGAATCTTCGATTGCCTGTGATGATGGGAGTGAGATTAAAGCGAGCTTGATTGTTGATGCAAGTGGGTTTGCTAGTACTTTCATAGAGTATGATAAGCCAAGAAACCATGGTTATCAGATTGCCCATGGTATTCTAGCTGAAGTGGATTCGCATCCATTTGATTTGGACAAGATGGTGCTAATGGATTGGAGAGATTCCCATCTGGGAAATGAACCTTATTTGCGAGCCAGCAATTCACGAATACCAACCTTCTTGTATGCCATGCCTTTTGATCAAAACTTGATCTTTTTGGAAGAGACCTCTCTGGTTAGCCGACCAATGTTATCTTACATGGAGGTTAAGAAGCGGATGGTGGCAAGATTAAGACATTTGGGAATCAGAGTGAAGACAGTTATAGAAGATGAGAAGTGTTTAATTCAAATGGGTGGTCCTCTTCCACGAATTCCTCAAAGCGTGATGGCTTTTGGTGGGACTTCAGGAATAGTCCACCCTTCTACTGGTTACATGCTGGTTCGGACAATGGCCTTGGCTCCTGTTATAGCTGATGCCATTGCCGAATGCCTTGGCTCAGCCAGAATGATCAGAGGGAGGGCACTGCATCATAGGGTGTGGCAAACCTTATGGTCATCGGACAGAAAATGTGTAAGGGAGTTCTACTCTTTTGGGATGGAGACTCTGTTGCAGCTTGATCTGAACGGGACTAGGAGGTTCTTCGATGCCTTCTTTAATTTAGATCCTTATTACTGGCAGGGGTTCCTCTCTTCGAGATTGTCTTTAAGGGAACTTGCTTGTTTGAGCATATCTCTATTTGAGCGTGCGTCCAATACGTCTAAACTTGATATTGTTACCAAGTGTCCCCTACCTCTTGCAAGGTTGATGGGTAATTTAGCAATTGAAGCCTTATCGTAACAGAAGGCTGCAAGAGTTCAGTGAACGTGTATTTGCATTTGCTTTAGCATGTTGAACAACTGATCCACATAAGTGCTGTTTCAGAACATGTAGGTTTTAAACTATGAATGCCAACCAATTGACGTTTCAATCTGTTCACGGTATAATTAGATATCTACCCTTTTGAGCCCCCTCTTACGATCAAATTCTACAAGAAAAAGTGAAAGTTTTGCTCCTACACAAGCAGCTCCAAGCTCCAAATTGAAGTAGCTTTAATAACAAGTGCGAACTGACCTTAAATGTTTCAAACAAATTTCTATCTGAATCTTACTCGTTTTTTTTTTGTGTCGTCAATTTTTACCGAATAAAACAAGTTTGTGCAGCGATATGATCAGTGCAACTCAACAGTTCAACCTTATTCAGTTTACGCAAAACAGTACTCAAGCGCACTGAACATGGTACAAATAAGTTGAAAAACTATATAAGCTAAAGCCTCCGCACATCTTATTTATATTTCTCGCAAAACAGATAAATATAACATTTTATAGCTTGAAAGTGATTATTTGAGTCACTCTTGTCACTAGGATAGTGACTTGAAATTCTAGTTGTGCACAGATGATGGGGGAATGATATCCTTGTGGAGGCTACGGAGTGGTAGGTGGGTATAGAGATGGTGGAGGAGGGTAAGATGGATAGGAAGTTGGAGGAGATTGTGCAGGCACAGATGGAGGTGGTTGATATGTTGGAGTTGGCGGTGGCTTGTTTACTGGCGGGCAAGGAGGAAGTTTGTAAATTGGTGGAGGTGAATAAGTAGGCTTTGTTGGTGGATGTGGTTTTGGCTTATAAGTTGGTGCTGGTGGCACTTGAACCGGTGGAGGCTTTGACGGAGGAAAATGATGAGGCGGTGAGTATAATGGTGGCGAAATTGTAGGTTGGTAAATTGGGGTTGACGCCCTTGACGGTATTGGATATCCTCCTGGTGGTTGAGTGGGAGGTCGATACGTTGGAGTTGGCGGCTTGTGAACCGGTGGTGGCTTATGTGGTCCATAACTTGGACTTGGGGGCTTATGCACTGGTGGAGGCTTTGACGGAGGGAAATGATGAGGTGGTGAGTATAATGGTGGTGAAGGTGAAGGTTGGTAAGTTGGAGGTGACGGTGTAGGATATCCGCCCGGTGGTTTAGTGGGAGGTCGATACGTTGGAGTTGGAGGCCTGTGAACTGATGGTGGCTTATGTGGTGGCGAAAGTGGAGGTCCATAACTTGGACTTGGGGGCCTATGAACTGGTGGAGGCTTTGACGGAGGAAAATGATGAGGTGGCGAGTCTAATGGTGGTGAAGGTGGAGGTTGGTAAATTGGAGGTGACATATCCTCCTGGAGGTTGAGTGGGGGGTCGATGCGTTGGAGATGGAGGTTTGTGATGTGGTGGCCAAAGTGGGGGTCCATAAGTTGGACTTGGAGGCTTATGCACTGGTGTAGGCTTTGACGGAGGAAAAAGATGATGAGGTGGTGAAGTTGCAGGTTGGTAAATTGGAGTTGACGGTGTAGGATGTCCTCCTGGTGGTTGAGTGGGAGGCCGATACGTTGGAGTTGGAGGCTTGTGAACTGGTGGTGGCGAAAATGGAGGTCCATAACTTGGGCTTGGAGGCTTATGCACCGGTGGAGGCTTGTGAACTGGTGGTGGCTTATGTGGTGGCGAAAGTGGAGGTCCATAACTTGGAGGCTTATGCACCGGTGGAGGCTTGCTTATAGGGACAACAGGCGGAGGATATATGTGGGGTTGTGAAACAGGTGGTTTATAACTTGGCGTTGGTGGCTTCTCAACTGGTGGTGGCTTGCTTATAGGGGAAGCAGGCGGTGGATATATATGGGGTGGCGAAACTGGAGGTTTATAAGCTGGCGTTGGGGGTTTCTCTACCGGCGGTGGCTTCACTGGATAGTGGTGAATCGGCGGAGGATATTCAGGCAGTGGGGGTGGTGAGTAAGGTACTTGGGTCGGTGGCTGGTAAGTAACTTCCGGAGGTGGTGATGGAACTGGAGAAGGCACATTGGGTGGTGATACGTAGGTTGGTGGTTTTTCCTTTGGTGGAAAATTTGGTGGTTTGAAGGCGGAAGGAGTTGTCAGTGGTGGAAATATAGCAGGAGGCCATTTATGTATTGGCTTCGGAAATATGCCAGGAGGCCATTTGTGTATCGGCTTTGGATATATCAACGGTGGTGCTTCGGGTGGCGAAGACATGGAACCTGCGGCAGGTGGCGAACCTAAAGACGGAGGAGGCATATGGTGCCACCACCACCACCACAACTCGTGGCCATAGCTGTTTACCTCTTCTCCAGAAACTCCATTCTGAGCTGAAAAACTGAGTACCACACCTAGAAGCAAACACACAACTTTGATGTTCATGGCAAGGCAAGCCAGTATCAGAAGGTGAAAATAGCACTGAACTTTGGCCTGTAAAGGATTAGAAAGAAACGGTAATGGCAATGTGAAGGGTGGTCTGGTCTGTATGAAGAAGAAACCAAGATCCAGCCTGAATTTATGTGGAGTTCAGTGACATCTTCAAGTATTGCAGTTACAATTCGTGTCAACACTAAACCGAGTCATTATCCAGCTCCTTCCTTAGGCTTGCTCCCCGTGTAAAAATCATCTCTTTTGGTTAGACAAATGTCATTAGGCTCATCAAAATATCTTTCTCCGGTGCAAGCGCTCAGTTAATGTCCTTTTCATCAAAATTTTCTTGCTTTCGACGTTCTAGCCGGTAACTGGGTTCATGAGTCTGGTGTTCAGTTCAAGTGGGCATGCCCAAACAATCTCATAAATGATCAGAAACTGAAATTGTCTTGTTGTGATGATAGATCCAACGCTCTTGATGATCTTATTCGAGAGGATAATCATTGCAGTTAATGATCATTTAATGAAAAACACAAAGTTACCAAGGATCAATGCTTTCGAACACTAAAATACAATGTTCTGAAACTACAGATTACGTTGTTCCTTTAATACCATTGACATAGGTCTCTCTGGTATGACAACGGTTCTGGTTGGATTCGCGCCGGAGCCTGAGCCTGGCCCAGCGGCGGTCTGGTTCAAGTCGAGCTGAACACCTAATACGGAGCCAAGTTGAACAGAACTAATTAATTTATATTTAATTTATTAATTTCGAATAAGATAAATTTTATTTTGTCAATCCTTAAATTTATTCTTAAAAATTGTCTAATACTTTAATTAAAATTTTTGAATACTTATTAAATAAATACATAATAAATTAAAAAATTAATTACTTTTTAATCTTATAATAAAGTAATTACTCACAAGGCCAAACTTGACTCTGCGGTTGTTTTCGCTTAAAATCCGATTGAACTCAAATTAAATTGAATAATTATAAAATAATATTATTAATTTAGTTTTAAATTTATATGTTCAATAATATTATTTTAAGTAATTATATTAAAATGATATTGTTTTGATAGCTAATATCTTTCTTATAAGATATTAAAATAATTTCACGTATTTTTATTTAAACCATCTTTTTACTGTGAATGCTGCTATTTTATAAAAAATTAATAATAATTTTAATTTATTTAAGTTAACTATTTTAAATTTATAAATTTAAAATTATATAAATTTAAAATTTATCTGAAATATTAATTCTAAATTTTACACATTTCTAAATTGTATTTTTAGTTAAATATACACTGAAGGATAGATGGATTTAAGTTCCCAAAAAAAAAAAAAAGATCCTAAACCAAAGGTTAGTCATACATTTGAACGCGGCAATCAAATGCCAATAAACTGAAACTGAGCTTTACAGAGAAGCGAGTCAATACCAAATCGTTACCTATCGATCATAGTCTGTCAACATAGCAATTCTTCCGTCTCCATTTGGGGCTTCTTTGATTGGAGTTTTACTAATCCTACTTGGGGTCCATGAGGCCGATAAGGCTCCCTAAATTTAAATTTTAAATTTTAATTTATAAATTTAAAATAATACTCCCTCCTATTTAAAATAAGTGTCGTTTTAGAGGGATTTTAATTATTCAAAATAAGTGTCGTTTGTAACTTTTTATGCATATTT
>JANZXV010000211.1:4342834-4356814 GCA_027576455.1 Erythroxylum roigii | reverse complement strand
GCAAATAGGCTATAAAATTCGCAGTCAACGCGCGTGGAGGAACAACACACGGCTAAGGGTTTTTTTGGCAGCAAAATAGAAAACATAAGGTTAATAGAGTAACATTTTATATCACAGGGTTTAATTAGCTACTTCCGTATAACACAGGGGTTCCTACAGCAATTATGTCCTTGTATCATAGGAAGAGTGACTCGGAAAGACCTTTTTGATTTGGAAGTGTTATAGTCGAATAATACGATGTACAGAGCTGAAACCACCACGCAAATGTGGTTGATGAAATTTTGATTTAATTTGATCGATTTCCAAATTTGTCCCTTGTTTCGGTTCCCACTGCTATTTATAGTCTTGTGTTCTCTGTTTCATTGATCTTATGTAGCCAATAATTTAGCTAATCCGCCTGCTCTTTGTTGAGATCTACAATATGGGAACGTGGGATCTAGTTGTTTAGTGGTTTAGTGGGTCTAGTTAATGTGGGATTTAGTTGTTTAGTGGGTCTAGTTGTGTAGTGGGTCATGTTATCCATTAACTATTAGTGAAATATCTTTAGTATTTAGAATTCCTTGTACTTAGGACTAAGGTAGTTGCTGAAAATTTTGTATTTAAATATTTCAATTATCAATGTTAAGGGGGATTTTTGAGGGTCAACTTAAGTTATTGGTTTATTCTCACCAAAAGTAGAATATTTTGCATATTGGTTTATGTATATTTGCTTTTCTCTTTTCATTTGTTCTAGCAGGTTTTGACTGTTATCAATTGGTATCAGAGCCATGTCAACGAACAAAGAACGAATCGAGAATCTTGAAGTAAGTCTAGGCAATTTGTAGGACGGGATAAGCTTCATTCAATGGAAGAAGCGATTGCTCGATTATTTGATGTAGTCCTTTCTCAAAAGGAAGGATCTGCTAGCAATTCTCGTGGTCGACCCACAAACACCCAGCAAGGAATCAAAGGTGCAGTAGAGGAGGGACGCCATATGTTCTTTTTTAAACTCGCAAGGCTTGAATTCACGAGATTTGCCGGCGGCGACCCCACTGAATGGTTTAGTCGCGGGGAGCAATTTTTTGACTATCAAGAAACCCCGAACTTGCAAAAAGTTCTTTTAGCCTCCTTCCACCTTGAAAGTGAGGCAAACCAATGGTGGTAATGGCTTCGCAAGACATACATCGACGAGGGGCAATAGGTGACATGGGAAAATTTTCAGTCAGAACTTTGGACCAGATTCGGGCCAACGGAATGTGAAGATTTCGACGAGGCACTTTCTAAAATCCAACAAACAGGAACCTTGCGGGATTATCAAAGAGAATTTGAACGATTGGGCAACCAAGTTCAGGGATGGACTCAAAAGGGACTAGTAGGAACATTTATGGGGGGGTTGAGACTTGAAATTGCAGATGGCATACGTATGTTCAAGCCCAAAACATTGAAGGAGGCCATAAGTTTGGCGCGAATGAGAGACGAGCAATTAATTAAGGAACAGAAGTTTGTTTAACCTCCACGGTCTGTGCCTACAGCAAAACAATTGTCATAGGAAGAATTACAGAAGAGGCGTGCACAGGGGCTTTGCTTCCATTGTAATGAAAAATTAATACCGGGACACAAGTGCAAGGGTCATCAATTGCTCTTGTTGGTAGGAGACAATGCAAGCTGTGAGGAGGATATCGAGGATATCTTTGAAAGGCATGATAGTTGAGCTACAATTAACTTCAACCTTGAGGATAAGGTTGCAGTGAAAAGGGAGGGCAATGTTGAGATCTACAATATGGGAAACGTGAGATCTAGTTGTTTAGTGGTTTAGTGGGTCTAGTTAATGTGGGATCTAGTTGTTTAGTGGGTCTAGTTGTGTAGTGGGTCATATTATCCATTAATTAGTGAAATATCTTTAGTATTTAGAATTTCTTGTACTTAGGACTAAGGTAGTTGCTGCAGATTTTGTATTTAAATGTTTCAATTATCAATGTTAAGGGAGATTTTTGCGCGTCAACTTAAGTTATTGGTTTATTCTCACCAAAAGTAGAATATTTTGCATATTAGTTTCTGCATATTTGCTTTTCTCTTTTCATTTGTTCTAGCAAGTTTTGACTGGACCTATCACTCTTAAACCAAGATTGGCACGTAGATATTCAACACGTCTACGGGGAAGCTAATATTTTAGCGGACTCTCTAGCTAAACTCGGTTTTGCCCTCCCAGTAGAGCTGCATGTACTCCACGCGCCTCCCCGCCATGTCGCAGGGTGGCCGTTACCGGTTGAACCCCTTTACTAAGAAGTGTTTTGCTTCTTATGTATGGAACCAAAAAAAAAAGGCCAAACGATATTAAAAAGGTCAAAATCAATTCGTATTTGGTTAGGCTTGCTTAAATGATTAAGTCAGCTCAAAGCTGGGAGAAAGATTTGTAGGCCCGAATTTGAGAGAGAGGCTATTTTTGTCCATTCACCATAATGCCATATGCGAGCGTGAGTTCAATCCGACGGACCCGGCCCCAGCTCAATAACCTCTTCGTCAACCATCAAATCACTTCACCCACCGTCTTTCTTCAACCCCCCTCCCCTAATGCTCAAATTCTAGGGTTAGGGTTTCCTAGTAATTGCTTTCAATTTGTTAAAAACTTTAGTAATAATAATAATAATAACAATAGTTGAAACACAAAGAATGTCTCAAAACGGGAAATTGATGCCCAATTTGGACCAACACAGCACAAAGCTCCTTAATTTAACTGTTCTTCAACGAATCGACCCTTTCGTCGAGGAAATTCTCATCACGGCCGCACATGTTACCTTCTACGAGTTCAATGTCGACCTTACCCAATGGGTACACCATACCAACTTGACCCTACTTTGCCTTCCGTTCTCGAGTTTCTTGTTTATTGAATTTTGCGTTTTTCTTTAGTTCGTTTTCCTTTTCTCGTCAGTGATCTGTGGATTCTTCATGGCAGAGTCGAAAGGACGTGGAAGGATCTCTTTTCGTTGTCAAGAGGTGAGCTTGTCGTGATGTTTTCTTTTCTGTTGTCATAAATGTGTTGCTTCCAAATGATCATTGTTGACTGTTGCCGGTATCAGGAATACACAACCACGTTTTCAATTTATTGTCATGAATCGGCGAAATACAGGTTAGCGGATCATCTCTATCATTTGCCTTATTTGCTATTTGAGGTTTTTGAATATTCTTGGTTTTTGAGACGTGTGTGCAGCTTAGAAGATTAGTTTGGTGAACTTGATTATGGTTTTTAAGAATGTTTGTATATGGATTTGGTTTTGTAATGTCAAGAAATAGAAATTCAGGCAAACAGGAAGAAGGCAAAATCAGATAAAGGGTCTACAATTGAACTCTGGATAATTGTGTCAACAGAACTTCACTCTTTTGGGTAATGCTGAGAAATTCTGACGGTCTGACTGTACTGTTGGCATAAGGAAAGAGTGAGGTTTGATTCAGGAATGGTGTTATTCTACTGCTACGAGTAACTGCCTTAAGGGAAGGAGTGGATAAACCATAGAGTCTTGATGTATAACTGAAATACGGGGAAGTGTCCTTAAAAGCACCCCAAACACAAGGGCTCTTAATAATAAATTATCTTTAGAAATTGTGCTTTCAAATTATGTTTTGTGCATCTATGTAACGTATATATGATACTTCTGATTTTTGATTAACGGTCTTCACTTCACTATCTTGTGCTCTCAGACAATTTGGTGGAAAATATACTGGGAGATTTTGAGTTTGAGGTGCAGGTTCCCTATCTCTTGTACCGAAATGCTAACCAAGAAGTTAATGGCATTTGGTTCTATAATGCACGTGAGTGTGAAGAGGTTGCGAATCTTTTTAACAGGTACGTCATAATCTTCTGACAGCAGTATAAGTACATAGTTATTTTTTGTGTGTAAACTTTCCTTATTCATGAACTATCTGCCTTTAACTTTTTAACTTTGTGTTTTGTGGTACCAATGGTTATTTTGATCCTGATGAAAATGTACAATTTGTGGGTTTGTGAAGCATAAGTAATAGGTCTGCATGCTTTTAACTATAACGCCCCAACTTTACATAAAATGGTGTATTTGTACACTGGTTAGAGATTGTTATATATGTCTGCTTTATGCCTACATGCACTTAGTTAGAATAATTTTAAGATGAATAGGTGTTCCTCCTTTGGAGCTCTGAGCCCTGCTTATTTCTGCCAATCAAGCTGCGTGCTTTTATGGAAATGGAAGGAACAAATTGATTTGGCCTTTTGAAAATCCCATATGCTTGAGAAATTTTTATTCAAGATGAGGAATTGCGCTCACACTCACACGTACTCTCGTGACTAATGCGATCATTGCATCTTCCATAGTATTGTGTTCGTTTTGTAATTCTTTTAGCACGACAACAGCCTCTCATATGGACATTGGCATATGCTTGTTCAGCATACTTGTTTGGTCCTGCATGAATGCTATATTTTTTCAATTATAACTTAATTCTAGGAAGAAAAATGGGCATAACTCAACAATGTATGTTTGTTTAATAACTCCTCTTTAATTGCGGGTTATAATTTCTCTATGCTTTTGACATATACCAGGATACTCAATGCATACTCCAAGGTGCCTCAAAAGTCAAAAGTCCCCCCAACCAAAAGGTATTATTGATGTTACTTCAGCTTCTTTTACCTTTAGGGGACATGAAATAAGGACTCAAAGTCTTTCCTTTCCTTTAGAAGGTTCATGCATTTTGATTGTTTCTTGTCCCCTTTGTAGATAGTCTGTATCTAGTAACAATTGCATTAACTTTATCTGAATTTATTTACTTGTAATTGTGATTATGTTTGTCGGCTTGCAATAGAACTTGAATACAAAAATGGCATAAGATATTATCCAGTCAAGACTACAGATATTTGGTTATGGTGTGATGTTTACCAAGTCATTCATAATTCTACCCGGTCAGTTTGTATCATAATTTAGTGACTAAGGACTTGAAGCTGTATGGATCACGATACAGGGTTGCTAACATTCAGCTTAATTTGTATTTCACTTTAAGAATTATTCTTTCCTAGCTGTCTCATGCACTTAAAATCTCAAGTATTTACTGAAGGGGCCGTTTATACTGTTGAAATCCTTAGATCCATTTTTGGAAATTTCGTTATTGAAATTCTCTGGGAAATTTGGACATCTCTTTGAAGCTCACAAAGCGTATAAATCTAAGAAAAGTTTGGGAGTTAGATGTGATTGTGGTTTTGAACTTTTTTTCATATATCCTAGTTCATAGCTCTTGTAAAAAATTTTATTGGATTTGGAATGTTATGTTCTCAGTTACTTTCTTAGACACACAAGTAAGGAATATTTCATGTGCCTGTATTTTGACATATTTCTTGTTGAAATTAAGAGTGTTGCAAAACAGTGAATTTGAGGAACTGGAAGCAGTACCAACAATGGCAGTCATGGATGGTCCTCTGGAGCCTTCATCTTCTACTGATTCCAATGTCACAGATGTGCCTTATGATCCTGCCTTTGTAAACTTCTTTAGTGTAAGCATTATCCTGCATTTGTTACATGAGTCTTAACAATTCTTTCCTTACTGCATTTTTGGACTCATCTGGTATTATTCTTAGATTTTTAGTTCTGTTTCTGAATCCTATGAATTTTTCTTTGATTATATTTTAGAAAACATCATATATTTGGTAGTGAAAGATTACATTATTAACATGTGTATCTAAGCATTCTAGCTGATAGTAATAGAATTTATATTATTTCAGATAGTTCTGAGACATAATTTTGATATATATGATAAAACCATTTTGTTTGGGTAGCATGTGATTCTGTTCTTCATTCAAAATATTTTCTTTTTTTTTTCCCCTTGCAATTTACAGTTTCCATGGACTGCTAGGATTGACTTCTTATATGCTTCTCAAAGACATCTGAACTCATTTTGGTGTTTCAATTGATGAAAGATGTTAATTGAAAGTCCTCGTTGAAATACTCCTCCAGAAATTTCAACCGACCTGCAATACTGGTTCTTGTTTTTAAGAATGACTGCACTTACCTTCACCTTTCTGCACCAATGCATAGTGAGTTATGTTCACTGTCCTATGAGCCCTTTTATCATGGGCTCTTTGCAGCTTTGCCCTTGGACCAGGCTTAACTCTTTTATTTACATTTATCTGGTTGATGGGGTCCCATGGATGTCTTCTTTGTGAATCATGCATGATATGTGAAAACGAAGAGCGAAAAAAGATGGATTAGATAATGTGCATAAGCAAAAATGCATCTTATGGTATAACTTGAATTGCATTTACCAAAGGAATTCACTCAAGAGTAATATTTCAATTAATCTAGATGTAAGGCGTCCAAATCTTATATTTTTCTTTACTGCCCTCTCCAAAGAATATTACCACATCTTGACTAGTGTTCTCTAATTTGCCTGCATATAAAATCACAGATAATGTTTACCTCTTGTTTGACTGCAGACAGCTCTGACAATTGGGAGTGCTTCAAATGTATTAGTTGCTGGTCATCCTTACCCAACTTCAATCCCACTCCCTTTGCCTTCTTATCCTACCGCTGTCACCTCTACCACCTTGCCAACCTTGCAAATACCATCTCCTCCTCCTTCAGCGTCTACTCCTCCAATGCTATCCATTGATTCCTCTGATATCAACACCAACAGCAACCGGGCTGCTAGTCTTATAAAGCCATCTTCATTCTTTATTCCTCCTTCACCCTCTTCTACACGGACACCACCATCCATCTATTCTTCCATTCCCACTGCTCCTCCCCTTAATCCACCTATGAACTTGCAACGTTCCTATGGTGCTCCATTGCTTCAACCTTTCCCTCCACCCACTCCTCCGCCATCCCTTACTCCTGCTTCTTTGCCCACACCAAATTATGGGCCAGTATTCAGCAGAGACAAAGTTCGGGACGCATTACTGGTGCTTTTACAGGTTAGCTTGTCCATTTATGGAAGCAAAGAAATATTTAATGCTGGAGTCAAGGATTAGGAGGCTTGTGTATTGACTATTGAGTTCAATTTTATATCAAAACTCACATTTCTCACTTGATCCTTGAGAAGGTTCTTACATTGCCACTTAATGATAATGATGATTCGTTGATAACTAAGGCAAATCTTATAGGATTACGAATGTATTTGATCTCACCTACGTTTATACAACTTTCCAACCCCCCATGGCATGCCTTGGGGAAAAGTTTTATAGTGTTTGGATAGGGCTTCTCTGATACGAAATTCTGGAGATTTTTGTTTTCCAGGGAGAAACTGTCCTACTTTCTGAGGGCATGTATCAATTCGTGTTTCATTTTCTTCTAATTTCAAGGTTTAATCAGTTTCATAGTTTCTGTTGCACTTTAGCCTTCATTTTTTTTCATTATCTTAGTTTTTGTAACCTTTGAAATTCAAAATTTTAGTTCCAAATGTTTTCTGAACCTGCTTTCATCCTAGTCCTCTTACTGTTTTTGGACTTGTTAAAGTTTACAGTTTTGATGACTTCTATCTCCACTTGTCTTACTTTTTGAAATTTCTGAAAATCAATATCATTATTCTATTTCCCCTTTCATTGTCTGTGATAGTCAACAGCTTCGTTGGCTGTCTTTGGATTTGGCTTTCAATCATATTAGTTTCTTTGTTGTTCCCAATATTGCTAAGACTCTTTTCCTTATGTTTGAGATGTCCTTGGCTTTTCTTTTCGCATATCTTAGTTCTGCAATTTTTGAAAATAAAAATATTACTGTTTGAAGTGCTTCATGAAAGATTTCATTTTTTACAATCCCATCTGGTACTATAGATCATTACAATCTACTTGATCAGCGACCTAACTACTAACTACTAGCAACGATTGAAGCTGCTGCTTGAGAATTTTGCATTTGGGTTATTGGTTGACAAAAAGTCACTAACAATCAAACTAATTTTAAGGTCTGTTTTTCAAGAGTGCTAAAATGATTTGTAAGTTCCAGTATATTAAAGCGGGTGGAGTCTAACCATTTTACTATTGATTTAATTGGTCATGTTGACTTAAATCGTCACTGTTGAACTCGAAGTTGATGGTTTAGAATTCACTAAATAAAAAAATCATGTGAGAAAAAATTTGAACCTTAAAACTTTTCTAGAATTGATTTTGATGCTCTTGTGTTGTTCCCATGTCATGCTGATTTGTCTGTCGTTATATTCAAAGTGAATAGTTCAGTTTTTATTAAATAAATAAGCCGCATGTCAATGCAGAACATGTAAATAAGGAATCAGGACATTTTTGTACTAATTAAGTAATGATTCGAAATTATTTGAGTCTCTGAGATGACCAATAATGTGGTTTTAGAAATTTGAGAGGAGGCAAAACTTTATTAAAGAAATAATTGTTTAACTTTTCATTGATATTACAAAAGGATCTTTGCCATTTTATGTTTCATAGTAATGTTAAAGAGTGTCATCACCTGTAGGCATCATTTTTTTTTGCTCAGCTTCATACTCACATTGTATGATTACATAATCAAAACAATAATCGTGTTTTGGTGCAGTTGTTTGTTTATTTAACCTTTGTATATCTGTGGCAGGACAATCAATTCATTGACATGGTGTACCGAGCACTACTCAATGCACATCATTCTTAAGCTATCAAAATAGACTATCGTCAACAACTTGATTGCTGGATTCTTTTGTTCAATTTTGTAGATAGTCTTCCGACCAGTGTGTAAGCTTCTATTTGTGTAGGCATTTCATGCTTTATATACTGCATTAAATAACAACCCTCTAATTCAAGATGTATAAATATGATTCTTATTGGTTTAGGATGCTGAAGTAATGTAGTTGAAATTCGTGGCCTATTCCAGGATAATAATAGATGTATTTCAAGTTGCTTATATACGGAAACAAACAATTCCCTGATGGCTTGGAAGGATTTTTTATTGTTATATTATGGTTTTCTTCGTTGATGTGTTGTGATGAGAAAACTTTTTTGCACTCAAAAGAGTGAAGATTATGGATAAACTATTTCAGCCTGAGCAACTACAATTATGCAACCTAAACTCACATGTAACCAGGTGGGTATGTAACAATTAGAGAATTAAATAATTGGCAAGGGGAACATAATTGTGGTTACTGTATACTTTCCTGGAGAAACAGACAACCAATGACATGACTAAATTGATTTATAATGCATTATAAACATCACTCTGGCTAAATTGGCATACTAATAATGGGGGAAATTGGCAAAACCACTCTGGCTAAATTGATTTATAATGACTGCGAGATTCAATCTAATTTCGAAGAGAAGATGTGGGTGTGCATTTCAAAACCTTTTGATGAAATGCGCATTGCTAAAGCAATTGTTGAATCTCTTTGTGGTTCTTCCTCCACACGAGATTTCAAAGAATTAAAGAATGTATTAAAGGAGATAAGTGCAACTCTTAATAAGAAAAGGTTCTTGCTTGTTTTAGATGATGTTTGGAACAAGAATCATAGTAAATGGGAGGAATTAGAACAATTTTTGATGTTTGGAACAAGAATAGTAGTAAATGGGATGAATTAGAACAATTTTTCAAGTGTGGTTTGCCAGAAAGTACAATTCTAGTAACGGCGCATAGTGAAAGGGTTGTTAAAATTATAGGGTGCAATCCTGAGAGCATACACAAGATAAGATTTTTTATTTCAGAAGAATGTTGGTCAATAATTAGTCAAATCACTCTTATTCAAGGTGATTGTCAAAATTTGGAGAGCATTGGTAGAAGAATTGCAGATAATTGCAAAAGTTTGCCACTTGTTGCCACCACTATGGGAGGACAAATGGTTGAGAATCTTGGAAAGAAAGGAATGGGAAGTTGATGATGCCTTAGACTCTTTGAAGTTTTTTTTTTGGTAAATCAGTTATAAGATTAATATAAGAAAAATGTATGTACATGGGTAGAGATAGTTTAGAAACTCATCTCATACCTATCAAAAGAGAATGCCCCTATACGGACAAGATGTTCCCTGAGAAAAGCTTCCCATATGGCAACAATACACTGTAAAAACTTGACTTGAAAATAAGCTTCATTGAGATCCTAATATCTAAGAACTATTGGATCAGTCGGCAATAACAAACTTGTAGCAAGAGTCAATCGTGCATTTCTTCATTGAAGGTATCTAATGCCTTCAGAAATCTACCAACAGATGCTTCCCACTAGCTGGAAACACCTGTGCTCTCAACCATTCATTAAGGATTGCTACATTTCCTTGATTGTGCCTACCCATAGTGTAGAGGTCTAGCCATGTCTTCTTTGCTGTATGCTTTGTTGTTGGAATGGTGCATCCCCTTTTGGATCACTCGACCTCATCCACATCCACTGAGTTGCTCCTGCATTCTTCTGGTCTTCCTTTAGTTTGTTGCTAGTGCTGATTCCCTTCTATGTGTATAAATGTTGAGGTTTGACTAACTCTGGATGGAATATGGAGATCTGATGGTCTGTTGTTCTTTTCTTCTCTGAATTTGGTTGGTGAGCTTCAGGGTGAGCATCTTCTGCCATCATTCTCCATGATTTTCTTTTGTTTACCTGAAACAGAAACTTCATAAAGGTTGTTAGTGAATTAAAAGCTCTCCTACGTTTACCTTCCCTCGGTGTTTGCTCTGAGTTGCTCCTGGACTAGGGTGATCACTCTGGCTTTCAATCCATCCACCTCCAAAGCTTCATTTTTAAAAAGACTCTTTGAAGTTTAGTTATTATGATTTGTCATTACCATTAAAGCAATGTTTTCTATATTGTGCTATCTTTCCCAAAGATTATAAAATTGAAAAAAGAAGGTTGATTGGTATGTAGATGACTCAAGGCCATTTAAGGGGAAAAGAATAAGAAGAAGATTTGGAGATGGTTAGTGAGATTTACTTTGACAATTTAACTGCACGTTCTTTGTTCCAAATTTCGTCCAACAATGATCGTACTTGTATGCTGCATGACATGGTGAGTGATCTGGCTCAAACATTTAATGATACAGAGCTTAATATAAACTCCTTACATGCAGATACAGATGCTCGCCATTTAACTTTGTTAATAGAAAAAGATGTTCTATTTATGATCTCAACAAATTGCGTAGTTTGTCTATTAAATCATTATCGACTGTTAATGTAGTTAATGATATATTGGACCATTTGACTTGACTTTAGACCTCAACAGTTGTGACATTAAAGAAGTTCTATCTTCAATAAGGAAATTAGTTCATCTGAGGTGGCTTGACCTGTCTTGTAATGCAAATTTAGACAAGTTGCCTTAAACTTTGTGTGATTGTTAGAATTTGCAAACATTAATTCTTAACGAGTGTGAAAATCTGATAGAATTGCTTCGAGGGATTGGAGAACTAGTCAACTTGATATACTTGGATATTAGGTTTTGTTCCAAGGTAAAACAACTTCCCAAAGAAATAGGAAATCTCTGACGTCTCAAAGAGTTGAATGACTTCTACATACACTTGTATGAGGATGAATCTTCTTCTATTGTTGAATTGGGGAAGTTGAATAATCTTAGAGGAACTTTGAACGTATGGGGGTTGGGAAGAGTGAGCAAGATAGAGGAGCCCAGAACAACACAACTTAAGGAAAAGAAGGACATTATAGGGTTGAATTTGTACTACAGAGCATATCATAAGAAGGAAAATGAGGAAGAGTTACTTGAAGCTTTAGAGCCACCTTCGGATTTGGAAAATTATAAAGGGAAGGCATTGTTTTCAAGTTAGATGATGAAGTTGAATCTGCTAAGGGTGCTTAGGATTAATATTTGTGAAAATTGTAAAGAATTGCCTCCACTGGGGAAGTTGCCAATGGAATGTCTATTAATCGTCACATGCTTTGTTTGATCATAATGAATTGGATCCTTTGCAATACTAATGGCCACTTGGTTATCACATTTGAGCTTCACAGTCTTTCCAAATTCTATACCCAATTCTGCCATTACTCACCTGATCCATATCCCTTCATAAATTGTAACTACAAGTGCTCTTAGCTCTGATTCAACACTGCTCCTGGAGATGACAGACTGTTTTTTACTTAGGCAAGTCACAAGATTTCCCCATACAAAAGAATAATAACCTGTAGTTGATTTGCTATCTATCTGACTCCCTGCCCAGTCTGCGTTAGAGTACAACATTACATCTCAATAGTCAGTTTTTTTAAATAGTAACCCCTTTCCAGGAGTCCTATTTAGATACCTGAGAATCTAGTATACTGCCTCCATATATTCTTCCATCAGATTGTTCATGAACTGATTAATTTTGCTCACTGGAAAACCAATGTTTGGTCAAGTATAGGAAAGATAGATGACTTTCTTTACCAGACGTTGGTATCTCCCTTTATCTACTGGGACTCCATCACACCCGAGCTTATTCTTGGAGTCCATTGGAGTGCTTGCTGGCAGCCAAGCATACCAATTTACTTTAGTAAGTCTAAGGTATATTTGCAGTGTGAAACATATATACCTTTACTTGATCGAGCCACTTCCATTCCTAGAAAGTACTGAAGAGGACCAAGATCTTTGACTTCAAAATCTTCAACCAATGCCTGTTTGATCCTTGCTATCTCTTCTATATCATTTCCAGTTAGAATGATGTCATCCACATAAACAATAAGTACAACCAATTTATTGATTGAGGAACGCTTCATAAACAATGTGTGATCAGCTTGGCATTAGGTAAAACCGTGTCCTTTAACTAACTTTGAGAGTCGTCCAAACCATGCTCTTGGACATTGATTCAACCTAAATAAAGACTTCAACAGTTTACACACATTTCTGCTACAATGATTCTTTTGGATCCCAGATGGAATCTCCATGTAGACCTCCTCTTCGAGATTCCCATTTAGAAATGCATTCTTGATATCCAATTGATGAAGTGACCAATCTAAGTTTGCAGCAAAGGATAGAGTATCTAAATAGTATTAAGTTTCACAACTGGAGCAAACGTCTCTTAATAACCAATTCCATAGTATTAGGTGAAACCCCAAGCAACCAACCGTGCCTTAAGCCTTTCAATGCTTCCATCTGCCTTGTGTTTCACAGTGAATACCCATTTGCAGCTTATTGCTTTCTTTCATGGTGGAAGATCTGTAATAGACCATGTACTATTTCTTTCCAAAGCACTAGTCTCCTCTTGAATTGCTTGTTTCTAACCTGGATGGCCAAAGGCCTCTTGAATATTAGCTAGAGTTCGAACTTCATCCAGTCTTGAGAGAAATGCTCGATAAGTCCCTAACAAATTCCCATAGGAAATAAAATTTTTAATTGGATGTTGAGTACATGTCTGAGTACCTTTCCTTAGGGCAATGGGTAGTTCCAAATCTTCTTCTATATCTCCTCCTGCTCTTGCTCATTCTTTCCTCCTGTGTGAGTTTCTACAGTTGTTGGATCTGATTCAGAATCTTGGACAGGTGTGAAATGTGGCATGAACTCAACCTCCTTATGAGTTTGCCTTTGCTTTCTTGAGTAAATTTGTAGTTCCTTAGTTGCTGATTGAGGTGCAGGTTTGTTAGGACACACTGGTGAAGATGAAAAATTAGGTACAGAAGGAATCGACTCACAAGTTGGATTCTGGGAGGGATGTTCAAATGTAGGCTGACTTGGAAACGTAGGTTGATTTTGAATAGATTTAGAATTTGGGTCCATCACAGATTCCCACTTTTTTGGGCAAAAGATGGTTTGTTTATTTCATTAATGATCACACACGACTCACTTGGATTTTTTAAATGAAAGAAAAACATGAAGTTGCTAATATTTTCAAAAAATTTCACTCTATGGTTCAAAATCAATTTAATGCAAATATATGAATTTTTAGGAGTGATAATGGCAGGGAATATTTTTCCAAAGTTTTAGCATATTTTTTTTTCTGCAAAAGGGATTTTACAACAAAGTTCTTGTGTTGACACACCATAACAAAATGGTGTAGCGGAAAGGAAAATTAGACTTTTACTTGACGTCACAAGAGCTTGTTGTTTTCAAATAATGTGCCAAAATTTTTTGGGGTGTCGTTGTTTTCTTAATTAATCGTATGCCCTCT
>JANZXV010000211.1:4276449-4286923 GCA_027576455.1 Erythroxylum roigii | reverse complement strand
AGAACACATCAACCAGAAATTTGACAGCACCTATTTTCAACATCATCTACTCAAATCTCCATTTCCACTAAGCTCATTGAAGTCAAAACCCAGCAGCAACAAAACACAACCTTCATTCCACATCTCCTACCCAAATCATGCATTATCAACAAAGTAACACAATTATACAAAAAGGGAATACAACAAAGAATCACAATTATACAAAAAGGGAATACTTGTCTCTTCATTCCCATTTCTAATCCAACCAAAGTGCATTCATAGCTTTGATTACATAACAACATATTCATCATGATTTAACACCAAGTACAAAATACAAAAGATGCTCCATGCTTGTTATGCTTGCAAAGCTACTCAAAAATTAGTTACTAACTTAATGCAATAGTATCTAAAGTCTTGGAGTTTTTCCGATGCCTTGCAAGGTCCGATGCTAGACTTGAGCTTTTTCACCTGTGGAGGGAAAATGGGGTGAGCTAACACGGCTCAGTGACTAATACGCCTATAGCCATCGGTAACGAGCCATGCAACACATATGTTCATACTTATAGTCATGCATATATCCAACAATCCTAAAACATTCACAAAGCATCACTTTAGGCATAAACAAGCATTTCATTATATAGAGCCTAACATGACAACTTTATCAATTATAACACTTATGATGCATTCTACACAACAAAGTTCGAATGAAAAATGCACAATCACATGGCTTGAGAGTTTCCGTAAACACAACGAATAAACCGAAGTTTATCGTAAACACAACGAGTCCGATTTCTCAGGATCTCGTGGCCACAAGCGGGCAGCCGGGAGAAGGCTAGGTCAACGTCGACGTGACTATCACAACGGGGTTCTCTCTTGCCCACACACAATTAATCTATGCTCAAATAGTTGCATTCATATGCTTCTTCAGATTTCTCAAGTATGCACAATTTCACACTTTACATTTCTTTCAAAGGGAACATGCCACAATTTGATATACGTTTTCAAATATTCATCGGAAATTAACTTTTTACACAAATAGAAACAAAGCACATAAGCATACAAGGTCACCCATTACATAATGACTATAAACGCATTACCCACCTAAAATGTCGGAAATCTGAGTTCACAAATGTCCTTCCTCTCTCTCTTGAGTGAGGTTTCCTTGGTTCCCTTCAATAAAACACATTTCGATTTAATTTCGAAACTCATCGGAAAGTTATAACATTCAAGAATCAAAGGAAAACTAACAATAACCTCAAACCTAACCTATCTATAACCCATTTAAGCTAGAATAACCAAAACACTAGCTTAGGAATCACAAAACCACTCTTCTCTTCTTTCTTTCTTCATTCCTACTCAAACCCTAACCTTCATTTCATCCCATTTCTTGAATCTAACTCAAAGGAAGATAGATACTTACCTTAAGCACTTGATTTCTCTTCCCTTTTTCCACTTTTCTTCTTCTTTCTCCTTCTCCTTGGGTTTAGCCGAATCTTCTCTTCTTCTCCCTTCTATTTTCACGTTTTTGCTTCTTTCTTTTCTAAGGCACACGACACTTGCTTCCTTTTCTCCTTAATTCATTTAACTTATTTCTTTTAAATCTTATTCACTTATGTCTAACTTAAATCCCTCCCAAAACTATGTAGTTTTTGACCATTCCTTCTTAAGCTCCAAAACTACATAGTTTTGATGTCTTCATACTTAAGCTAATGGGCTCTCCCAAAGCCCACTACATGCTAACTCATTTCCTTCTAATCCATCCTTCTTCATTCCATTTAACCCTTTAAGGCCCTAAAGCCCAATTTTAATAATCTAACACTTTAGTCTAGGCAAATTCTAAAATACTACTAAAATAAGTAAGACTTAAAACAATTAAAGCAAAATTAAGGAATAAACAAAAGAATAACAAATAAATAAATAAAATAAATGAAATAAAAAAAATATTTCCGGGACCCAACAGTACAAGTGAGATTGAGGTTCCTCTTCAACGTAGAAGAAGATTATAAAAAGGGTTCCTCTTTATTAAGAAAGATTGTACAAAGGTTATTCATTGTCTTGAAAGAAAAATTATAGTAAAATTTCAAGAAGAGTATTTGGAGTAGACATAGGCATGGGTTATTTGCTAAACCACTATAAATTGGTTTGTATTCTCTCTTCCTTATCATCTTTAAATTAATGTTCAATTAGTTAATATATTTTTGTTAAGTAATTGTCTCATTTTTATTTATATTAATTGTTGTTAATTAAGTACTTTTGTTAGAAAACTTGTCAAAATTTATAAACACCCGACTCACCCTCCTCTTGGCTGCCATTAAGGACTAATAAATCTATCTCTTGGGATATATGGTTGAATATGCTTATATGAATCCACAGTCTAATAATTTTCAAGGTATTTTGCTTCATCTTCTCCCACTCTTTATTTTTCATCTTCTCTTATTTAGATGAAACATCATCTTTTATACTTTTATCCATATTGATTTCATCATAAAATCCTTACAATACATGAGAGCTTCCATTATATGTCTCTACAAGCAATAATGCTCACAAAATCATCAGGTTCACTTAACTAATAACAAACTATAAAATAATATAGATGACAACAAGAAAAATTGGAAGCATGATTTTACCAAAAAGAAATCCACCAAATCTAATAATATTAAGATACAAGCATTAAGGGTTTCGAGCAAAGAGCACCTTACAAAATAACCACAGCTAAAAGCAACCTCTCTTACTTCTATAATTGAGTAAAAATTCACACACACACACACACACACATATACCAATACTACTCTTAAACAAGAAATCGAACTATAATAAAATTATTATTGAACAATGCTTTTTGGACTTTAAAAATTCTTCTTTTATCATATGTTTCTATCTCATGCAACTTCCATTTCTCATTCCTATCTCTTAATCTTTAAAACGGATAAGATTTTATACACACATAGTCACCAGCCATATATAGTGACCATGCCCTTCAAAACTTGATGTTGTAGAGATACACGATCATATTGACTTTCACGGTCGATGGATACGGTCGTGTTAACTTATACGATGATGTCTAACTCCACATGGGCGTGTCTAAAATGTCACCTTTCAACTTGCACATTGTTATAGAAGCTTACATGATCATGTACACAGTTGTGTCCATTTTTGACATGGGTGTGTGCCTCCCAGACACTGGCCTGTAGTCCAAAACTAACATCAACTCATTCGTTTTTGTCTCAAATCCACCTAAACTTCATTCTTTTTTTGTTTATGAAGACAACTAACACTTCTGGAGTCTGAATTTAGTGGAATTAAATAAATAAACATCCATAGAATGAGGTTGGACTTACAACAACTTGAAGGAGGACATTTAAGATTATTGATTGGGGTGCTCCCAGAAATAATAGTTACTCCAAGTAATTGGGATTCCCTTTCTTTGTAGGTAGCTACGAAAGTTCTACTTAGCATATCATATAGGAGAGAGTTTTAAATGGAGCTGTTAAAGCATGTAATTTAGACTATGCCCGCCTATTAAACGTATGTGTTCTTATTACCAAAGAGTTTTCGTACGTACCTAAAAGTGTCATGAACAAATTTTCGGGAGATAACAACTTTAGGTGAATCAAATTCATAGGTTAGTTGGTCTGATTTACTTATAGGTAAAGCAAGTGCAGGGTTAAGAATTTGTTACTTTCAAAGTTTTTAGTGGCCTTGCTAACAATGCAAAATTGGATTTTAACCTAATATACCAACTTTACATGTGAGCTAAATATTCAAAGTTTTAAGTGGCCTTGTCTGATAACTTATTTTTTGTGAATTTCACGTTTTAAAAAATTCTAGATTTTATAACTGTCACGTTTAATTAAGTTAGATTTAATAAAAAAAATAATTCGTATTTAATTATACTAATTAGAGTTAAATTAATTACTTCTAATTTCCGGAAACATTAACATATCGATTTAGTCAAACTTTATTCAGGAATTTATTACAGTGTTAAGTCTTGATTATATTTTGTTGTCGCCTGATTAAGTTTCAACTTTCTTCTCAGAACTTATAATTAGATTACTCCCTTGATAGTGAAAGTCATCTTCCTCCATGATTATTACATTGCAGGAAATGCCTTTAAAATCTTTCAATAAAGTGTTTTCGTTGAAAAATAAAATGATTGCAGTTCAATGAGCTGGGTAATAATGAAGGAACGAACCTTTATCTCTGGCAACTGTTCAATCAAGAAGAAAGTAAAAAAAAAGAAGAAACGAGCTTAACCTTCAATCACAGTTCGTTACCTCAGTCTAAAAGCTAAGGGTTATATTTTCACTATCTACTAGGATGAGTTACAGGAGTTTCGGTAATGCATGCTTGAATTTGTCTTCTTCATGATATTGCTTACTACGTATATACCGAACTTCAAAGACAGGCTTAAAGGAGCTGTGAAGTTTATAGCTCAAAACTCTCTTCATCTACGAGCCCCATTTCATCATACATGCAGAGAGTATTAATTACTCCCATTAGTCCATCCTATGTAGCAGCATCTGGTGAAACCTTCAGAAGTACTTCATACGAGATTCAAGCTTGATCTGCTTTGCCATCACCTCACATAAATTTGGAAGAACTTACTTCAGTCTCTTGCAAGCTTGTTAAATTTTGAATAAAGTATTTTCATAATAAATAATTCTTCTTAGCATTAGCTAATTCTATTAAGTACATACTAAGATAAGAGTGAAGTATATTGAGATTAAAATACCGTAAAAATATTCAAGACGTGTGAAAAAAGCTCGGGCATAAGTCTACTATAGAACTAATCAACAACTATAAATTTGCAGTGCTAACTAACACTAGCATTCTGCTCATGGAAGATGGAACCATGCGACTTTAATAAAGATGCATATGAGTTCCAAGGAGACAAACAAAATGCGTATCATTATGGTTCCATCTGATCTGACGAACAAAAGCATGCCTTTATGCTAAAAGGGCTTCAACGAGATTCACACGCCATATCATCTAGAGACCACAGACCATGTTTGTTTTCCTCCGCCCAAGCATTGAATAGGAATGCGCATGTCTTTGTACCATGTTCGTACATCTATTGCGATCCTTATCTACATGTTTTGCTCTTGAATTAAGAATGACACCCATCTTCGAGACTGCAAACTTTTTAACCCTTACTATATATGTTAGCTTGTGAAGGTAGTTAATTGCCAAACGACACGGGGCAGTCTCGTAGTTGTCGTATTCGTTCTTAGTAATATACATAAGATAAGGGTTAGGTGTATTTTTTTTATCGTCTATCCACAGGGCCTACATTAAGCATCGTCAATCTTCGGATGCTTAAAGAAACGTGTCGGACCACGTAAATCCTATTCCTAATATATAGGATGTGCTAACATAAGGACTGGCCACTGTCTTAACAGTTGCTAGACACACGGTGCCAGCGTGACTCGATCAATGCATGGTTGGGTCACCTACAAGTGGAAATGAGCTATAAATTCAAGGGACCATTGCCCTTCACAGTCTATCAAACTTAAGAATGTGATCATTCAAGGGACCATTGCGCTTCACGGTCTATCAAACTTAAGAATGCGAATGCCCTCCCTTGCACGCTGTCCTCTGCCCCTTGCCCTGCACATGCATTTAAATGCAGCCATTGGCCCCTATTTGTAAAGAATGATGCAAATTTCACTTTTTCTCACGAATAATGTCAACGTGGTCCGACCTCGTGCCAAAGAATCCCCCTTTATTAATGTTTATTTTTTTTATAAAAGGTATCTATCAGTAGATTCATTGACTAATCTCCTCGCTAATTTGTAGACACCTTATAAAATGGACAGCTAATGTTTAATTTTTTTTTAAAAAAAGGTCTCTCCATCTAAAACAAATAATCGAAATAAATCAATAAAAAGTGAATCTGTTGAATTTGAATGAAAAGTAAAATAAAAAAGAGAGGAGTTCGAACTTGGGTCATTGTCGTGATTGACATGACTGGTTGCTTTGCATAGCCTGACCTGATACGTTAGGAAGCCCACAACCACAAGTGCCCTCTTCACTCAACCGCTGAACAGTTACTCAACAGTTACTAAAGCTTCATCCATCCCATCTCAGAAAAGGATAAAAGTTCACCAAAATCCTTAATCGTGAGAATAAAAACAAAAATCCAGAAACACACACACCACAACACAACACAACACCTATCTCTGTCCCGGACACTGCTTCACTTTAGTTAAGGAAACAGCCAAAAGCTCTACTCGCGAAATAAACTAGAAGCTTTGGAATACACACTCTGCCCCACCGTTCGTTCTGTCGTCGTTTCCACTACATCAGATCGCAGTATTTCACTTGTCTGCTAATATCTTCGATTTGGATCTCCGATTTGGTTTTTGGGCTTTGATGCGTTGGTCAAATGGAGGGAAGAGTGACGAAGTACAGCAGCAACAACAACAGGAGGCAAGTGAGTCCGGAGAGAGCCAAAGTGTGGACTGAGAGGTCCCCGAAATATCAACAGCAACAGAACCGCAGCAACAAACAAGTAGGAGTAGGAGTAGGAGTAGTAGTAGGAGTAGGAGTAGGAGGAGTAGCAGCAGTTGTTTACTATCTGTGCCGCAACCGCCTTTTGGAACACCCTCACTTCATAGAAGTCCCACTCTCTTCTCCTCATGGCCTCTATCTTCGGGGTAAAGATCTTTTTTATTTCCAATTGCCATTCTCTCTTTTTTGCATTGTATTTATTTTTTTGAGTGATGTCTGTCGTGCAGATGTGATTGAGAGGCTTAATGTGTTGAGAGGCAGAGGCATGGCTTCCTTGTACTCTTGGTCTTGCAAAAGGTCCTTTCTTTTCTTCATTTGGGAGACAGACATATACCTGCTTTTCTCTTATTTTAACTGTTAGTATTATATTTTTCATTTGTTTCAGAAGCTACAAGAATGGATTTGTATGGCATGACCTATCTGAAGATGATTTGATTCTTCCTGTTAATGGAAACGAATTCGTTCTCAAAGGCTCTGAACTTTTCGATGATACTAATTCTGGTGGGTTATTCCCCTTTTTTGTTGGATTGTTTTGTTAATAACCTAAGAATAAAGCTTGATGTTTCTTTTTAACGTCAAGCGCAGATCGGTTTACTTCTGTTGGGACCACAAAATTGCAAAATCTGAAGCAATTGCCAGAACCTGGTTCGTCAAGAAGTCAGGATGATTCCTCGTCGTCCTCAAGCTTGAATGGCAGAGATACGAAGCATTCTCAGGAAGATGAGTTTTCTCCTACCATTCAACGCCCTGCCTCATCTGGGGTTTCTCCGGATTCTGGAAAGAACTCATCTTGGAATGGTTCTTTGAGTTTGACAGAATACAGGGTTTACAAGACCGACGGCTTGGCTCATGCTTCCACTCAGACAGAAGAAATTGTGTGTAAACCGAAGACTAGAGAAACTTGTACTAGGGGTGTTTCCACTGATGATTGTTCAATGGAACATGTATCCAATTATGAAAAGAATCCCATTCCTGAAATAAGTGAGAATTCGGTTTCACCCCCACCATCAACCTCTAGTGCTTCTTCATCTGGTGGCAAGACAGAAACTTTGGAGTCCCTAATTAGAGCTGACATTAATAAGATCAACAGTTTTAGGATCCTTGAAGAGGAGGAAATTCGGATGCCTGCCAATGCAAGGCTCAAAGCTGCTAACCTGTTAATGCAGCTGATTTCTTGCGGATCAATTTCGGTTAAAGATCATAGTTTTGGACTCGTACCAACTTACAAGCCGAGGTTTACACATTCGAAATTCGGCTCTCCTCTATTCCCTAGTTCAGTGATGTTAGGAGAGTTTGATTGTCTTTCAGACAATCCTAGGCTGATGGGTGTGAGATTAGAAGACAAAGAATACTTTAGTGGGAGCTTGATTGAGACGAAAATGCTTAAGGAAGATAGAAATGGAGTAGTGGCTTTGAAACGCTCTTCTTCCTACAACGCAGACAGGTTAGTTTGGTAAAAGAAAAACACTTACGCTAGTGCAATATATGATATTTTGGAAACGATTTAACAAGCAAAACTTTGCTTATTCTTTGAACTCATTGACAATGTTGTACTGCAAGTTCTTTTTAGTAATTACTATATCCCATCATCAAACTAATGTTTCATTTGCTAGTTTACCTTAGTTAATTCATAAGATTGGTTTGGCTTTTGATTTGTGAATTGTGCCTTATGCCAATGTTGTGTGCTTGATTCTAATATAGATGTGGGAGCTCTGTTGAAGTCTGCTTGACAAAATGTTTTCGTCTGGAGATATTGCTCATCTATATCCACATATACTTCCATTCACATCATACATTTTCATATATGAGTTTTGAAATGCACAATTGAGGAACGTTGGGTATTGTCTAATTTATATATACCTAGCAATGATGCTAGACTTTATTAGTGGCAATAATATTGGTAGTTGAGGGTTGGGATTTTGGTGGTAGTTCACGGATGTTTATTTAGGTGTAGACCGTCAGTTGTGACTGGCTTTTATTTTAAGAGATCTTGAGAGTATCGTGTGACATAAGAATACAGCGATGGATTGTCCCTTGCGTATTCTACATGATCGCAATTTCTTGTGTGAAAATAAATTGCAGGACAAACAAGCAACTGGTTTCTGCAGGGGACGATGACGAATCAACTTCTGGACCTTCAAAATGCATTCCAAGGTCAATAAAAGCTTCAATAAGCAAGCATCCACGAAGTGAGTCTATGCGATCACCAAATTCTGATAAGCCTAGAAACTCGTCTGATGGAACTGCTGACTCTCAAACAACCCGCAGTGGAGCATCCAATGGTAGTAGCAAAAGAATCACAGAGCCATGTAAAAGGCAACCAAAGAAGCTTGATTCCTTTAGAGAAGACGAGGAGAAAGTGATCAAAATTGAAGAAAGTTGAGTGTTGACTCTCAACCATTTTAACAATATATTATCTATTTCCCTTATTTTAACTTCACCCTTTTATTAGCGTACATTATTGACATTGGCTCTGCTTCCTCCTGGCAGGCTTGCTTCAGGAGCTCGGGTTATAATTCAAGCCAAGGCACCGTGTGACACTATCATTTGCAGCTCCTAGAGCGCAGTTTTGGTTCCACTTGGGGAAAAAGAGTGTCCATTGTGTAAAAAACTTTTACTGGGTTTAGAAATTTGGTTTGAATTTGAAATGATAGGTGATTTATTGGCGGATCCATTTCCATTGACTTTGTATGTATAACTGATTTGGAGAGCTTTGTTCAGGGCGTGGTCCGGTGGGATCAGCTTTCTTGAACAATTTTTATTGCAAGTACAGTGACCACATTGCCTTTTACCAGTAATCCTGTTCCTTCACACTGTCATCTGTCTGCAACAACATTAACTGGTGGGTACCTAGTTGAGGTCAAAACAAATGTAATGTTTATGAAAAGGATAATAGTTTAGAATTGACAGCTGCATAATAATATAGTTGACCAGCATCCTAGGGTAAAATGTCCTACTAACTTCTTGACCACTCGGGGCAAAAAGTTGCTCCCGCGAATTCTAGATGTTCTTTCCAATCAAACAAGTTCAACTTGAAGTCAATTATTCAGGGCTATGGTGGATTTTCCAGCTTCAAAGTAACTTTTTAGAAAGTAAGATGTTAATGGGGGATGGGGGGCAGAAAAGTTATGCTTCACGTGAGACAAACCTGGCAAGAGACGGTGAGAGTTAAAGCCTTTGAGACGCTTTTCCTCTGGAATGGTGTATGTGGGTCAACTTTCCCTTCGTTTTGTTTAAGATCGGAAGGGATATATTAAACCTTGGAGATTGAGCATACCCTTTTGAGTTTTGACTATGCACTCTCTTTCGGCTTTTCAGGCTTTCTTGCCTGCAAACAGGAACAATCTTTGACTTCCGACTCACTTATGCACCTAACCAAATCATCTGGTTTACCGGTTATGTTTAGTGCCATAGTTTATTAACAATGATATGCCAAGATCCGAAGCATTAAGTGAGTACATACTCAAAAACAAAGGGTTTCTTGGAATATAATCTTTGTAAGTCTGTGTGAAACCCAAAAAGGAAAGTTTATTTGAAACTTGATCTGTTCAAAATTCTTGTGATTAGGCATGAAGGTACAACTGAAATCAGAGCTACCATCAATTCCTAATTGCTTTAACAATTAATGTATGTTCCTTGTAAATTTTTTATCTTGTCATAGTAGTACTGCTACAACAACCTGACATTTGCTGAACAGCATGCCTTGGGCAGATGGGTAGTTGTTCTCTTTGAGACATTGAATGCCAGCGGAGGAAAAAGACAAAGCTGTCGAAGCACTCTGCTTGATGTGTTCTTGGTGCAATGGTGCCTTATATTTTATGTTTATGAGGGGGTGCTTCTTTCATAGGTATAAGAAATAAGGAATGGGAATGGAATCTAGATGGATGCTTGGTAGGAAAGTATGATTAGAGGGGTATGAATTTGATTACCCATTTTGGGGTATTACTCCATTCCCCTCATAATTGGGAGGAATGAGATTCATACC
>JANZXV010000211.1:4219579-4231544 GCA_027576455.1 Erythroxylum roigii | reverse complement strand
TTATTATATCAAATATATATTATTATGATTTTTTCAGATAGGAATAAAACAAATTAAAATATTATATAACAGAATATATTAAAGAACTATTTTTCAATTTTATATAATTTAAATATTATTTTATAATTTAAAAAATTATCTTGAATATACCTGATATATATTTTACCAAAACCAAATCTGGTAGAAAATTAAGTACAATATTCGGAACATTGGTAGGCATCGCATACTACACAACACAATGAGTGGCCTAACGTTGTGCACTCATGGTGTCATCAGGTACTAATATATATAATATCTTATTCCATACAGAATTCGAATCGAAATCCTACAGAGAAGGCTCCAGTAAATCCGTCTGACTTGCTTATAATCAAGAGCTGTAGATCGCAAAATCCGATTCTCAGAACTCTGAGCTGGGCAGAGGCTCATGAGTCTCGTGGCTAATGAAAAGCAGACTGTAGATGATGGCAGCAATGCCTCCTCCAATAAGAGGACCAGCCCAGTACACCCAATGGTTAGCCCAATCCCAGCTTACCAATGCCGACGCAAACGACACCGCTGGGTTCATGGAAGCTCCAACAAACGCAACACCTGCTAAGTTGTTCGCAGCCACAATAAAACCAATGGCTAATGGTGCAATAGTTCCAATATGTCCCTTTTTGGGATCGATGGCTGTTGCATACACAGTGTAAACCAGTCCAAACGTCATCACAATCTCGAACCCCAACGCTTCCCACACGTTCACTCCAGGGGACAGTGCAATCGATGTCTGCAAAAGTTTACATGAGACGAGAGTGTTATGGAAAAAAGGAAATCCTAGAAGCACTTTAGTTTTTTTAATACTTATAAGCCTCTATCAACTGTTGTATCGTTCATCAGATATTCATGCAAAATGTGAGGCACAATACTTGCGTAACTAGACCACGTAATAACTTACTATGCCATTAGTGCAAAATTTGAGGAGCAGGCAAGCAACAGTAGAGCCTAGAAGCTGACCAACCCAATAAAGAAGGCCACGGAGGAGAGAAATGTGGCCGCCAAGAAAGGCGCCAAAGGTGACGGCGGGGTTGACGTGGCCGCCAGATATGTTGGTGGAGATGGAGACACCAATAAAGAAACCAAACCCGTGTGCCAAAGAGGCTGCAATTATTCCGGCAGGTGACTTTGCTCCATCGGGGGTCAGTTTGTTGAAGGCTATACCAGCCCCTTGTCCGGCAAATACAAGAATCAGTACACTAACGAACTCGGCGAACGCAGATTTGAGTGCATTGGGGTCGGTGACATCATGTTCCATTCGTCCCACCACTAAGCGCTCCACGATAATGACCCTCCTCGCCATTATGGACTAACTGGCCTCTTAGTAACAAGATGATGAGCTCACTGGTATGAAATGATCCAACTACAGTCCACAAAGACTGGAGCTTTACGCGAGAATTGTTTATAGGGAGTTTCCAACTGCTTTCAAAACCTGCGATTTCCGGTATCCGGTCCCTCAATCTTTTCACCGATGATGAGTAATGAAACATTGACACGTTTCTGTCACTGATACGGAGATTTGTATGACAAGTGTCGCGTAGGTACTTGCTTGTTCTTGTCCTATAAAGTTGTGCATTTGTGGCATTAAAAAGACTAGACAAGTACGTACTAATCAAATAAGCTGTTCTGTCTGACTTTCAAGATCGTGACAGGCCTTTGTTACTAGGGTATTAGATTATCCAGTTCATTAAATTTCATCCACCAATCCCTTATAATTATTGTTCGGTTAATAGTATTACATTGTCTAGTAGAGAGATGTAAAATATGTTTTTTTTCATTGGAGTTTAATTCTTCAGTCACTTACTAAAACATATTATTTATGTCTATTTTTGATATTGCATAGATAAATAGCAATGTTTTAAAAACCGAACTGAACATCGAACTGATTAAAAGAAAGGTTTAACGCTTAAAATTTTAGTTGGTATTAAACCGTTATGAAATTGGTATGTAGTAAATAAGAAGTAATAAACTTACTAACTTAGGTCATATTTTTACTTTATTCAACAAAAGAGAAAATACTAAAATAATTATGGAAACAAACATAAACCACTTAAAAGATGTAACACATGCTTGTTAATTATAATTAATTATTTCTAATAAAAATTTAAATACATTAAGACTTTTAAATAATAATTAAATTAAATTAATTAATAAATTTGAAGTAGTGAGTTTTAACTAACTCAATAATTATGAATTATTATATTAAGAATTAACTTTAGATTATGTATACAAATGTAGGAAAATTCATATTAATTAACATTAAACATCAGAAAGTGGATGGTCCAAACTCCAAAGCACATGCAAAACCTTAAATCAGCACAAACGAAACAAACTAGAGAGTTCTATGCATATTATTATATATTTATTTATGCAGTTTTAACTTTGAAATGAAAATCGACTCTGTAACTCTATTGGCCTACGTTGATGGTGGCTCAGGTGTCATCAGCAAAACATGGCTCATAGCAACATTTCTTTGTTAGAGGTGGGGGGAAGTTGACCTTGGCCTTCTTGTCTCGGATGCACTTGGCAGCTTCATTGTAGGTGCGTGTAGCTTCCTTGCCACTCATTTGCCCCACAACCTTTGCCTTATTCCTCTCTACATGTTCTTTCTGGTTCATCTCTTGTTCACTCTTTCATCACCAACTACTTTCACTTCCTCGTCACCAACTACTCCATGAACATAACAAGAATCAGCTAAAAAAAAAGAAACTAATTAGTTTAAAGATACATACTTTAGCATTATTTAAGCCCACAAATTACAACCCAAATACACAAACTTCGATCTCCAAGTACCCTGATCTTTGTAATTGTTGTCTTTGTGTGGTTACTGATTTGGGTATTATCTTTGTGAGATTACTGATTTGGGCATCGTCTTACTGGTTTGGGCTTGATCTTTCTGCAATTACTGGTTTGAGCATCATCCTTGTGCGATACTGATTTGGGCGACAGCAACTCTTTCGGTTCTTCACAATTCAATAAAAACGGACCAGTTTATTATTTAACCGGCTGGTTTTATTAACAACATTTAGAAGTAAAAATCAAACTGAAAACTAGTCAGATTTATTCGTAACCCGGTCAAATCTACTAATCCGGTTCGATTTTTACATCATCAATAAATAGAGAAGAATTAGAATAATATTTATTTAATATGAAAATAAAAGAAAATTATAAGTGAGAAATAAAGTGTTGGAATAAAACACTTCCAACACTTTGTCCTTAAAATTTGGAAAATAATATAACACTTTCTTACTTATTTTTATTCAAAAAAATTAACTGATTATCACAATATTGTAAACTCTTAGATAAAATTTAAAGCTTTGGATAATTGGCATAATTAATCCACGAGAGTGTGCGTTCCACACCACAACTACCAAAGTAGAGTCAAAACTCAAAAGCTTTTGGGATGCGTACTATCTTAGTGTCCACTTGGCAACCAACTACCATGACTTCCCCAAGAGATCAATTTCTGTTCAACGTGCCTGTGCTGTGCCTGTGCCTAGCTAGCGTATCAGCAGTCTTCAATTCAATATGCTTGCCATAAACAGTTGCTTATAGAGTAAACTGAGACCAAGCTTTAACTTCAATAAGTCGTCATCTTCATGCTGATGATAGTTGTCATGCCACTCCCACCAAAGGTTTGCCCTCGCCCGCATTGATAGGTATTGACATTCTCAGTGCCGCTCTCCATAGCCTATGCTATTATGCTTAAACATTGTAGAATTTGCAATAAAAGATGAGAGGTAGGTTAGTAACCACAACCAATAACAACACAAACATTGGACACAATGACACACAATTCTCCCTCCTTTCTCCTCTCTCTGTCATTTTTCTAGAGTACCAAAAACCGCTCTAAAGTTATGACATATAAGCTTCTCTCTAATGCTTCAGTTCTCAACACCATTGAAAGAAATACAAGAGACATGGTCCACAATAGTACTGATCTGATGAACTCCAAAATTCACATGGCATCCAAACTAACCAAAAAATATGCAAATTCTTCCTATGCTCTTGGATAGCAGATAATGAGAAACAGGAAGGTGTCAAGAGAATTCAATAATGTCTTAAAACCCGGATTGAAAATTAAATCGATAAAATAAGAGATTTAATGTTTAAAATATCCAACAGATATTAAACCATCATAAAAATAGTTACAAATTAAATAAAATTTAAAAATTTAAAATATAATTGAAAGAGAATGTTCTTACCGATTGAAAATTTTCAAATTTAATTATAAAAAGAGATTGTTAAATAAAAATTAATTGGTTCATTTTGATTTATAAAACCGATTAATTTACAAAAATTAACCGAATAATTAATAAACTGACTGGTTGTTAATAACAAAAATTATTAAAGTAAATTGAACTAGAAAATTAAAAATCAAACTAAAAAGAATTGGCCAGTTAAATGTTTTCACAGTTAACCCAACTGAACCAAGTCAATTTTTTAATCATTAAAATTTAGAATCCAAGCTTCCACAGTGGAACAAGAGAAAAATGAATAGGCTTTACATGAAGATAAGAGTATATGGGCAGCTGCATTAAATAATTAGGGTTTAAGATTTGTTCTACTCTCTGATTATCAATCATTAGCATCTCAAACTCCAGACAGCATTTAGTGATTTTACAGAATTTTAAGTCAAAGCACATGCTGCATACTTATTGTGTTATCTTTAAGCCCGTAGAGAGAAACAGAGGCATACCACATACACATGATCCATATGAAAGCACAAGCCATATTGAGATTCAAATGTTAATTAAATTTAAGGTACCACAACCAAAGCACTTAAGTGAAATTAAAAAAAAAAGCAAGTATCCTGAATTACGCAAAAGCAACCAAAGGAATTAAGAGAAATCATTGCTTACCCTTCCCAAGTTCTAATTTCTGAAATCCGCTTGCCAATAGCAAGTACAGGTTCACGGCCAGCCATTCAAAATCCATATATCCTTAGCAATCAGCATACACAATTTTCCTTTGTAATTCATCCTTTAAAATGGCTATATCCTTAGCAATCAGCTATATTCTTGAACCAACATTTTCCAAGGCTGTCATCTTTCCAACTAAGGAAGACATGATCAGATGGAAAATTTCAGACAAAATATTACCGCCTAAGAGATATGCATGTAAAACAAGATTAGGATCTGGAAAGGAAAGGAAGGTGGAAACAAAACAAAAACACGCAAAAAGATGCAAGAATATTAGCCATGAAACCTTTACTTACTCAAAACTGACTATGCTGGAACAAATAACTAAAAGCACTAGATCAGTTGCAATGGCCAAAATTTTACGAAATTTTGACTATGACTGAGGTCCATCACTTGCTCCTCTTCCTATGGAAACAATCTGCAATAATGTGCCCTTCACTATCCATGCTGTCCTTTCCGGTTGATGCTCATAAGCGCTGAGAGGATGCAGACTTTTATCTTCCAGCTGTACACCATAAACAAATGGGAGCCTAAGTGCCAGGAAACTGTCTGGAGGTAGGACCACGTGACAGCCAAGGCTAAACTGCAACTTTCGTTCTCGGTCTAGAACTGAGGGTGGTAGACATGATGCCTGCAAGAAAGAGTTTATCAAGACTCGAACAAAAATCAGAATATAAGAAGCTTGGATGCCATGTCAGACTGGAAGCATGCACAAAAAAAAAGACTATCAAGCTACCGAAGCTCTATAATTGCCTGCGTAAATAGAGTATATGTACAGGCATGTAAATATAAAGTTCAATGAAACAATTACATAAGTGACACATACCTCAAATTGTACAACTGGACATGTCACTAATGCCACTGGAAATGGAGGGGTAACCTGCATGCAGAACCGCAATATTAGGCATTTGACAGTTAAGGAATTATAAAATATTTCAATAGTTGGCAACTAATAGTTCTCATCAGTAAAACATCAAAAAGAAAACAAAAGAGTTAATTACGTAAAATCTGTGTTATTGGATTTTTCAACTAAAGATCAACCAAGATCATACATGTCAAATTGACAATACAAGCACGTTCTTAATCACTGCCACTTTAACTCTAGGACTTAACAGCATATTCAACTTCTGCAGGGGTCATACTATCTCTATTTCTAATCAATTTAACCTTAAGATTAGGTACGAATAGTCTCTCAGCCATTTCCAATAATATACTCTACCGCATGAATAATAAGGTTATAATTTTCATTTCAAAATATCAGTTATTTTCAACTTCCTTTGGTAAGCTGTTACACTATAGAAAACATTAACTCAGTCAAAACTCCTAGAATCTTTTCTTCACTTCAACATCCAACAAAGCTAAAAAAATGCACCAGGATCAAATATTCCAACAAATTTAATATATGGTGTGTCTCATCCTGTAATATAAATCCTGACAAGGACTAATAAAAACACAGCCCAAACAACTAATTAATAGCCTAATTTAGTATGTTCAACAGAAAGGCAAAATGAAGCATAAGCAGGATTATGTACCAGAAAAATCCTTTGTAACTGTGATATAGTGCCAGCAAATTTAATCTTTGGAGAATCTTTCTTTCTTTTGGAGACCTTGCAGTATGGGCAATTCATATATAAGGGTAAGTGTCTATTCAACATGGAAAAAGCAATTCCGCCATCGTCAAGGCTGACAGAATGAAGATCCACTTCAGGGTCTTTCACAGAGTGGAGACATTTTGGTCCATTAATGATCATCTGATTACCTCGCTTCCCTGAGCTGGAGAGCTGTACCAACCCTTCAAAAGACAGATCACTGTTTACCACCCACTCTTTTGATTTATCCAAATTTCTCAGCCCAGAATCAACACCAGATACAGTCATACTCCTTGAGTTTCTGCGGATTTTATTATGATTACCATTTCTACCCAAATTAGAATGACCTCCCAGATTATGGTCCACTGATTTCTCTGAAGGAATTGAGGATTCTTCAGGTGAGCTATACGGTGATCCTAGTTCCCTCATATGATCTAGACTTAATAAAAACCGGTGACCATGTGGACACTCATGCTCAAAACCAACAAATATAGTTGCTTGCTTCAAAGAAGGGTCCTTTTTTACTTTTTCAACAACATTAATATTCATAGGAACAACATTACTTCCTACATGCAAAAATGGGTCACCAACCAAGCTGTCATTACAAGCAGTTCCTTCTAAGGGTTTTGGAACCGCAGAAAGATGATCACGATTCTGAGATCCTTGCTCAAAATCTGCATCAACCTTCTCAACACTTCGATCCCTTACCTTAATTTGCTTCACACATGTCTCCAAACCTGGCACGGGCTGCTTCTTCCGCTGGAGAGGAGGGAACCCTGAATCTGTAGTTGATCCTGCAACAACCTCAGAAAATGGTTTCCGCATTGTAAAATTTGGAAGACCCTTACCAAAACTAAGTTTTTTCCCATCAATTTTGCTGCTTTCTGATGGTTTTCCCTGATTTTCAACTCCAGGTAAGTCTCCCACATATAATTGTATGGCACTAGTTTTCTTCCTGTCCATGTCAGCATTAACTTCACTGTGGACAGTGTTGCCCATCCTACTGACAGATTCTTTTGGCACAGTTCTAGCATGTATGGCTATTGGGTCAGATGGTTTCTCCAAATATATTGTCCATCTCAACAAGTACTTGTGCATGTTAGAGAACCCACTCTGAAGTAAGCCTTTGGAAGGGTCATAATACCTTGCTCCCCCAACACGAATCAATCTCCATGAGGATGATTGCACAGGTCCTGTATCACTAAATTCAGGTAAATGAACAGCAGGAAGTATCTTGTCGCAGTCTTGGAAGCAATTGGATGTAACATTTGCTGATTCAAAATCAAAAGGATCAGATCTCAGCTCGCGTGAACGACCACAGGCACAAGCATGAAGAAAAAAATATCCACTTGAATGTGTCTTCACTGATCCCAGAACTGTCTGACCATTTCCAACATCATGTCTCTGGTGCATACATGGTTTTCCTGTCAGACTAACTGCATCACACAGTTGCCTCCCAGATTTCCAAATGAATGTGCACTCGTCCTGCAGCCTTCTTGCAAACAGCTGGACAGCTGGTCCCCTAACCATTGAGTGGAAAGCATGTAAAGCTTTTTCTAAGTGGGCCTCATGAAGGGAAGTGGGGTAACAAGCAGGCAAATCTTTCAAATAAACATCCTTAGCAGTTGGAAGGGCCTTTTCACACCATGAAATGGAAAACTTAGTGTTTAGTCCTTTGCCACTTTCCAACACAGACACTGCACTCTCTAAAGCATCCATGCCTCTTGCAACCCCTTCAACATGAGCTGCATCTATGTTCAGTTGATGAGATTTTCTTTTATCAATTTCATTTTCATCTAGAGAAAACCCTTTTGCAGCAATAACTCCCTGAAGAATAAATTGACAAGAAGATAACCATGTTTCCATACTTGGAAGCTCAGGACTTGGAAATGTTTTCCCTGATGCAGCAGAAGCAGCAGCAGCGGCAGCCGCAGCAACAGCAATCTTACCAACACCGCCAGCCGAACCACTGTTGGCATTGGAGACTAATCCTCCTCTACCTCTCAGAATATCGGACTGCCTGTATATGAACTCCTTTATGGAGGAAATATCGTCCTTGTTTGCACTTTGATTGAGACTTTCAAGCAAAAGGGAATCTGAGGTTGCTTTTGCATTCAGAACATCTTCTACGAGGTTCATAGCGAATTCCAAAGATTCACCTTTTTTATTTGTAAGCCTATCAAGCAGCACAACAGTCCTTGATGCATCAAGAGAAAACAAAGGTGCAGAGCTTGGAACACTGCTACTTCTAGAACCAGCTTGACCACTTTCAGAGCCCGAGAGTGTTCGGCACTTCTTAATGAGATAGCGAATCTGTGCCTCAAGAGATGATTGTAGTTTCTTTTTGACACCACCATCAGATTTACTTACAGGGCGTGCTAGTACTACAACTGAACCAGAACCCTTAGCTGGTAAGTTAGGTCTAGCTAAACTACTCAAACTAGAAGACTGATTCAGTAAGGAGCCATCTGCCAACTCCTCCATATTAGAACTAGAATTTGGTGCATCCAAAACATCATCAATAAAGACAAAGAGTATAACTGGGGTGCAATTTCCTGGAAACAGTGAAGCATATGAGCCTAATCCTGACATAAGAGAGAGAGCCGAATTATTTCGACTCATGATACCACCACTTTTAGCGGGAGAAGTACTAGTTGAGAAACTTCGCCTAGACGATGAGGAGGAAGAATGGGGCCTAGCTTGAACCGGTGGGGTGGTAAGAGATTTCATATAAGGTGCCAATGCATGTTTGGCAGCTTGCAACACTCTAAACTTTTTCAACATACGAGTATCAAAGCGTGACCCATCCTGAATGTATATGATGACATGGCAGACCTGCATTACTAATCAAGTCATTCATTAGAAATACCAAGTTCATATTAAGTTGAACCAAGATAAATAGGCTGGATCCCATCCTGAAGGGTTGTCAATTTAACATTTACTACCATATCTTCCTAGACCAAAAGCACCTATTTCAACAGTTCCGAATATCTAGGATCCAAATGATAAACTACGAATCAGTTGCTTGCTTGATGCATGTGTTAATTTCCTGAATCATCCAGAAAATGACCCTACCATACTCAACAAGTTCATTCAAAACTAATTAAAGCCTTATTTCAAGTGAAACCAGTTAAAATTAAACATACCCACGAACCAAAGATCCTACCAACATCTACTACCGAAGAAGATTTAAAGAGCTCTTCTAAGTATAGAATAGGTAAAGTAAAGTAACCAAAAAGGGAACAGAACTCACCGAGAACATGAAAAGCAGGCCTTGCAGATCTTCAAACTCCCGCTGCTCAAAAGCAGTATCAAAACCTGAACTGGAGACCTGGACCCCGTGATTGAGAAGGCTCCAAGTGGAACAAAACCTCAAGAACAAAATCCCTTTCTCTTCTTCATGGAAATAACTGATCTTTCTCCACTTGAACCAATCTGCAAGTTGCTCATTGTCAACAAGAGAAAGAAGTGTCTTATCGAGATTGCCAGACCCAAAAGCGTTGGAGTCGAGAAGGCGATTGATGAGTTGGGAAGAGTAGTCGTCGGGGCTATGAGAAATGAACCCAACGACCACAACTCCGTCTAAAGAGCTGCGAGATTGCAATTGGGTCTGAGGATCAAACGATGAAGAAGAAGTAGTAGAAGAAGAAGAAGTGAGGATGTGAATAGAAGGTCGTTGTTGTTGTTGTTGGGGTTGTGGTGGCGGAGGCGGTGGTGGGCGATTGAGAACTCGCATGGGTGGTGGATTGTGAGTGGGTATGTCCATCGGGAAAAAAGAATAAGGTCAAGAAGCTTCCTCCATTTTCATATCCTGTTTCTGCTTCTGTTTCAGTTTGTTCAAAGTTAAAATGTTCATAGATGGATTCATGTTCTCGTTCTTAAACTACAGTCCATTTTAGTTTCTGTAATCAAGATTCAAAAAGCCTCTCTTTTACAATAAATATGTATTTATAAATAATTTAAAATTACATAAGCATTTTCAATTTTCATTATTATTTAAAATAAAAATTATCAATTATGATTTATATAATTTTTGATAAAAATAAATAAAGATCAATTAAATTATTTTTTCATATCTTTAATGTGACTTTCTTTATAAATTAATTTAAGAAATGGTATCTTAAATCTTTATTTAGCAAAAAAATTACTAAATTAAATTTATTTTTATTTTCACAACTTACAAATAGTTTTTATTAATTTTTGCTTAATTATATTTTCTTTTTAATTTTTAATTTTTTAAATAGAAAGTAAAATCTATACAAGAAAATCAGAGATGCAACTAAAGGACATTATCTCGTCTTTCCCCCAAGCAAAAGCTGTAGCAATGGCAGCTACTGCGGCTCACAGTATCCTCACCGCTTCTGCTACATCTCATCGGCATTTCCTCTCACAAAACGCCGTTTGCTGTCTCCCTCCGTCTCTCCACTTGGCGTTTCGTGACATGTCCCTCAAATTCCCTCGCCAATCCCTCTCTCGTTCTCTCGCTGCTACTTCCCCCGAGAAGCCTCTCCCTGTCGTCGCTGTTACCAAGAATGCCGTCTCTTTCCTCGAGGACAATCACAGTGTTGAAGGCGTTGTCACTTTGACCCAAGAAGATGATGGTCTGTTCCCCTTTCCTGAAAAGATTAAAATTTTCTCTTAATTTTAACTCCTTTTTCTCCATTTTTTGGTGATTATGGGTATTGTTGAGTTTTTGTGTGTAAATTCTTGGTTTTGGTACATTGGATAACTCTTTTTCAACTGGGTAACTGGGAAATGATTTCCAAATGCTTTTTGCTGAAGATGGATATCGTTTTTTAATTTTTGAGCTTCATCGGATTTTGGCTGATTTGAGAACTTAAAAATTATGGTAATGGGGGCGACTGGGAAACGTAATTTCCTTAATTATATTTGAACTTCTTAAGTGTTTTCTCAACCAAGTAATGTGCTATTGTGTGATGTATCTTAAAACAGGGGCGGCTGAAGCAACAATTGTAGATAACCAGGTAACTAACTTGACCTAAATCCTTTTCTTTTCTTTCCTTCTTGCTTCTGTTCCATTTTTTCTTTCTTAGGGTGTGAAATACGGGTTTGATTGTACATGAACTACTCTTTTCTGGTTGGTGATTTATGTAATTTCATGGCTCAATTTTCATATTCCTGATCTTACATTGGTCTTGTTTGTAATGAAATTAACTGTATTTTGATCTTTATTAAAACTGTGCAGATACCAGGTCCTAATGCAGTGATTGAAAGAGCACTTGTGGTCCATGAGTTTGCAGATGACCTTGGACTTGGTAATTCTCTTGTAATTCCCGATAGTTCATACTGTTGAAACAATTAAGTTGTCTACAGTTCCAAGATTAGTTTGCTGTTTTCATATGCATATTCAGAAAGTTGCTTTTAACAGTTGTACAGTTTCTTTTTTAGATAAAACTAAGA
>JANZXV010000211.1:4174427-4190576 GCA_027576455.1 Erythroxylum roigii | reverse complement strand
AAACATGCCAAGTTTCAGCCATTGAAATCCATGATATGTGTGAAGAATCATTACAAAAGGAGTCATTGCCCTAAAATGTATGTTTGTAAGTGTTGCAATAGGAAGCAATTCTCTGTGCTGTCTGATCTGAGGACTCATGAGAAACACTGTGGAGATCTTAAATGGCAGTGTTCTTGTGGCACTACCTTCTCTAGGAAAGACAAGCTTATGAGCCATGTTGCTTTGTTCGTTGGCCACACTCCAGCAGTAAGTAGTCTCCTGACAAAGCGTGATGGAAAAGCAGTTAACAACCAAGCGACTCAAATGCAACCATATGACAGGTAATTGAAGTCTAAAACAGTAGGCAATTATCTACAGATGACAGGAGTGTGAACCTGTTATGACTACCATATGCTCATCTTACTCTAACTTTGCAACAATTTTTAGGGGATGAAGCAACCACACTCCACCAGGAGCTTCCACTTTGTAAGCTCAGAATCTCTCTGAAAATGGCTCTCATCTCATCCAAGTACGGAACAAGTTGCAATAGTGAAGGGTTAGTCATAAAATAGTTTAATATACAGTATATATGCATTGAGTACTGTTCTGCTTAGTCTCAGTATGTATGTAAAATAGTATAGTTTTAAGAAAACAATACTATATATGATTTAGATTTACAAAATCTTTAACTTATCTATCTAAACCAGGCTCATGCAAGCATGATAGTCCATGAACAGTACGCAAAGCGCATGTGTCTGCATTTTTGCTGTTATTCTTACACAATTTTATTTGTTTTTTTTTCAATTACGTGGAATAATCATTATTGTTGGGAATAATTAAATGTTGCAACTAAGTTACTAATTGAGAAGTTTCTGAGGCAGCAGTCTAAGGATCTGATTCTTTAGAAGTTAAGTAGCTACTTAGTTTTGAATATAATTGAGACTAATTATATGACAATAATTTAGTTACTATTAATGTTTATCATTAATAATTAAGAATATTTTTATTTTTATAAAAATACCGATCATCAATTATGAAAATGTTTTGTATATATTTATTTTATAACTTTTATGTACATCGAAAAGAAGATAAGAAACTATCAATATGGTGATTTTAGAAGTTGTTATTTTTAAAATAAGTTTATTTCACCACTTAAAAAAGTTCAAACAATCCTATGTCAAAACTTTGCCTTCATATTTAATATCTCATCATTTTATAAAATTTGAATGTCAGAATTTCAATTCCTATATAGAATTTTTCGTAGGTATATATTATAAAAAATAACCTAACGTGTAAGCTTATTTTCTTGAGTAAGAGTTACTGTCAGCCTCTACTTAAATCTAAAAATCTTATTTTAAGAAAACTTCATTGGATTTCTTCACTTGGTACAACTACCCTTTATTTTCCTTTTTTGTATCATCTTATGTGTAAACTTGGATCATTGCAATAAGGAGGAGAAGAAATACAAGTCCTTGTATATCAGAGAATGAAATTAAATTCACATGTTATGACTGAATCTTTCATTTTAAGCTATTAGTAAATTTAGCTTAAATCAAATAAAATCAAAAATATATTATCCCAAAAATAAAATTTTAGAAAACATAAGGTTAGCTCCTATCAATATTATCTATGTATTTCTTGAGAAGAGCATTGCATTGTGGAGCAAACAAGCACATAAATTTAGATTTCTACATTTTCGCAATGTAATAAGACTGTTTTGCAATGTATTAAGACTCTCCGTTTTACGAGTATCAAAAGAGGTCATCAATTGTATACAATCTTTCCTTTGATTTTTATAAAAAAAAGTTATTTATGTGACTTGAACTCGTAACCTTTTGATTATAAAAAAGTATCCATGCTTGATAACTTAATACGAGGCAATACACAATAAGAGCGCATCATCTGTTGCCGAACTATATATACTGCTAGTTTCTCAAAAGGTGGCTACTTTGGACATTCATGGACAAATTCTGACACTATCTATCACTTGACTCCTATACAGTACTTAATATGAAGTTGGTCTTTGAATATCCCGTCCTGTACATGCTCTTAACAATCACTAGCTAATCGATTTCCGCGTGCACATAATCAACAAAAACAAAATTTTGTTCAAGTTGATGCATCAGATAAGCCAATCCGGCACTTACGAGTGCAAGACCTGCCAAAAGAGCCCGAAGCTTCACATCTGAAGGAATGCCAGCAGTTGCGCAGAAAGCTACGGTTGCACCAACTAGAATCTTTTGCAGAGTCTGGAACGCTTTATAAGCGCTCTTGCATGATGAACATTTTAAAGTATGCTGCTCAAATCTATCCAACATCTGCAATCCATATCAATGGAACAGACTATAAGGAACAAAGTTGACTTAAAGGAATCCAGTGTAAGAACAAATTTTGTGTCCTTTGGTAAACATGAAACAAGGATATCTGTTCCTGTAGAAGTTTTCCACTTATGTAATTTAGTGTCCTAAGTTTCTCTAGAATCTAACAAATGATTTTTTAACTTAATACTAAAATCACTAGATCTTTAATACCTGACGTTTTGATAAGACTGTTGATGGCAAAGTCTGTTGGTCAGTACCGCCAAACCACTCAGGTTGGCTGTTGCCATGTCGCCTCAGCCAATTCCGAAATGCTAATACCAAACGATCTGCTTGAGTTGGTGTAAATGTGAGTTTCGTATACTCCTTATTAACATCAGTAGAACCCTCCTTTGATTTTGAAAGAAAGATTTTCTCTTGACCTTGGAGGACAATCATGTCTCCATCATAAACCTTATTTGAAGTCCAATGCTCATGCCATCTAGGAACCAGCTGGCATAACCAGAAATCACTTTAGCACCATATGCAAGCATTTACAATCAGAAGAACTAAGCAAGGACAAGATAAATTAATTAACCATGATAACGTAATCTAAAAAATTTGAAATGTCAAGAGCATAAGGTAAAAGCGCATAGGCTAGCCAAGCCCCATCCCAGCATTGTCAATGTAATGTTCCAACTTCACAGGAGGGATAGCCAAGTATAGGAACGGCTAATTTGAAGTCACATTAGACTAAACGTCACATAACACCCTAGTATAACAAGAAACTGGTGAATATAAGCCTCTTTGAAGTTTCAAAGCAAGGGATGTAGAATCAGGAGGTTATAAGTGAACAAGCAATAACGTATACACTTTCTGATGCTACACCACCAGTAAAGTTGAAACGTATAGAAGTTTCCAGCAACATAGAAAATGATTTCTACTCGACATCGACAATTACAAGATATGAACGGAAGAAAGCTACCACCAAGCAAACTTAATACAAAAAGAAATGCTATATACAAAATAGGATAGGTTTACTCAAGAACACAGAAGCTTTAAGGTTGATGTCAAGTTTAACAGTGTCCAACAATCTGCCAAGAAATATACAAATTGTATGCACAGAATAATTTTGGGAGTAAAGCATTATCGAAGTCAAAATTATTTCAAGGATTCGATTTGGGGAAAGAACAGAATGATGCTGGTTATTTATGATATGCAAAGGGGACAAAAAGTTCCACTTTTCAGATAATATCAAAAGTGACAATGAAATCATTCATAGAAAAGAACAATGAAGGGCAATTGACTAATACCATAAACAAGGAAAGAATGAGTCTAATTGAGAGACTAGAAAATGATTATTACGTTAAAAGATCCCCACAGATTGCAATGCCAATGGCATGATTTGAAGACAGATGAGAAGCACAACCAAGATTGGAACAAGTTTCAAGCACTACCTGCCACCAAGCAGGCCCTGGCATTGTGAACTGGAAGAAGTTTCGAGCACTACAAACAATTGAACGGGTCTTCCCAGGTGCCATTGGAACATTGAAGGAGCAAATCCATATTATCCATTTCTGATCACCTAATATTGGAAGTTTTGTGTCTATTTCTATTCTGGACAAACATTAGTATCAGAATACTTCAGAAATATTCAAAAACATCAAACAATAAAATGGCTACATAATTTAGTCGGCCGTGCATTCTCGGCAAAAATTTGACTAATATAAATGATAAATAATGGCAAGAAAATATGCAATGGTTGATGTACGTCAGAGGTAAGCTTACTTATTCATAGCATAACAAGGGGCTACAAACTTGGCACTGATCCTTGGGTTTCCATCATTAGATCCAGTAAAGCCCCAAGGCCCACTAGACTCCAGCTTAAATGGCAAGGGCTTTGCTCTGTCTCTCCTTCCAGTAACCTATGATTTCATTTCAAGTAAGGAACACATTCTACAAGTTATCAAGCACCACTTAGAGCAGAAACCAGAAGAACAGAAAATTTCACACTAAAAAAGATTCTTAACAGACTAAATGAGCAGAATAGATGATGTATGCAAATCTATACTACTGAATGATTAAGAAAAGCAGCGCAAAGAAGCCCTATAATATGATTAATTGTAACTATTTTATTAAGTGGGATCATGCTTTGATTTAGGATTACCCCTAGAATAAGTAACTACAAAAGTTACTCGTTTTATCTCGATAAAGAGGCAAGTGATACTCTGTGATAAGGTTCCAGGATCAACAAAATAAGGACAGTACGAGTTAGTTAGCTTAACTAGAGGACCTGCCCAAGCTACCACTGGAGGAATAATCAAACCCTTGTATTGTCTCACATATCTTATCTTTGAGTAAGCCAGATTGACTCTATTAGTAGAAAAAGTACTCGACATTCAAACAGTGAAAATTGCTCTTCTTTGGCTTTACAAGCTACAGATGTTCTAACCATAAGGGCATAAATTCTAAACCAATATGCTTCAATATTATCATTACCTTGTGGTGAGCAAACTCAATATGAGAAGGATCAGACACATTCTCCATAAGGGTATCATAACCATAGAACAAATCTCGCTGAATAGTCACGCTTGAGAACTCAGGTTTATCAAAATCCTCGGGCAACCTGAATTATGATAATATCATGTATGGCTACATAATGGCATGGTGTGATGAAATTCATCAAGAAATAAGAATCATATAAATTCCAAACAGAGAGGATAAGTTACATGGGAGGCTTGGTGGTCTTAGAGGTTTCCCAGCCATTCTCATCCGGCCAAACAAAAAGCAGGCCTTGGGATACCAATGAGGGAAACCTAGTAGCACAAGCTTTTGGAGACTTGACTGCACGAGCTTCAGGGCTGTCAGCTGAAGCCTGAGGTATTCGAGTGCAAGATCCACATCCATCAAATGACCATCCATGGTATGAGCATTGCAAATGCCCATTTTCATCAATCCGTCCTTCCTACACGAAGAAAGGGAACTGATCACCAATTCCAACAACATAATCTACGAAATGATAGCATGACAACAACAAAACTAGCTCTATCTCTTGTCCAACTGATCAACAGAAATTCAACCTTGCATGAAGAATTTATAATTAGCCCTAAATTTAGTTCATCAAAATTGGCACTTAAATTTATAGAAACACCATTTTGCACAAGCAAAAAACTTCTATTGTCATCAAATTCCTCAACCCACAAAGCAAAGAGCCATCCAAATTTATGCAAAAATAGAAAACAAGACATAAGTACAAAATCTTACAGATAAAGGAGCAAGCCTATGCGGACACTTGTCATCAAAAGCAACCCATTCTTGAGTAGCCCTGTCAAACCAAAGAACCAAATCCCTACCCAGAAGCTGAAATGGGGTGGGCATGCTAGGATCCAAATCCTCCACCAGAGAAACAGGGTACCAGTGATCTCTCCAACAGAATCTCGAATCACTATTGTCTTCCCCTATCTCTTCACCAACATCATATTCTTGGTTCCGTTCTTCTTCGTCTTCCTCTTCCCTTACAGATGGTGACGGAGGTGCCGCAACACGTAGAGGACATATACGTGACGGCCTCTCAGGCAGTCCTCTAATGTTCCATGATCTTGAGAACAAAAGGGTCGGGGCTGCTTTAGTTGGTGATGCTGGCAACAAAGATTTGGGCATGCAAGTGACACTAGACAAAAGCACTGCCATTGTTTTAGGAGATCGTTGTTAGTGAACTTAGTTGGGGATGGTCAAAAGTGTGAAGATTTATGGTTTGTTTATTGGGTTGAGATAGAGGAAGTGGATTTTTTTCTTAAGAGAAATCTAAGAGCGGAAATGAGAGCTTTGCGTGCAAGTTTGGATTGTCTTTGGAGCTTCTAGAGCAGACAACGATGGATGTGAAATGATTAAGCAGTCAAATGCTACTTACGCAAGCGTTTGAACATTCATGTGAACACTAAAATAGTAAAATGAGAAGCATTTTTCAAATGAATGATAGCCACAACTTCTTAAAATACACAAACACAAACATCAAATTGGATCACGTAATGACACAGGGCTTATGGCACCACCCACACCAGACTTATAACTTAGCATCCCTTTAGGGTTAACTGATCTCAGTATTTCCTACTGAATGGTTGAAAACAATTGTAATGCACTAATCTTAAGATGTTGGAATTGTTGAATTAGTTTAGTTCTTCTGTGCACCTCTATCCATACAAAGTATTTAGTGCGGCCGAAAACTGACTAATTGAATTACCACCCAACTCTTAAGAGAACTTAAATGCAGCTTTCTTCCACAGCCGAAGAGTCCATTACCAATGCACCTTGTATGGCTAACAGAGTTGATTCGTGACTTAGGTTTACCTAATAATTCTTATTACTAAGTAGGGATGATTGGAGGCCTGAAATTCAGCCCATTCGCAATCAACAAACTTAAATCGAATTTCAATCTGAACTCAAATTTTCTTTTCAATTTTAGAATTTCAAAATCAAGCCTGAATTAGGACTTTTTACAGCTCTACCCAACTCGACTTGAAGCTAACGAAGATGACAAACATTTACGACGATAAAGGGAGAGGGAATCAAAACTTTGTTAGAGCGAGTCCAATTGGCCCAATCGAAAGCTAGTCTTTGAGCTATGAGACAGGCTTTAAATCGTCTAAACCCTAATCAAACTCGAGCTCAAACAGAGTAAGCCAGGCTGGACCAAGCTTAGGGGCATCAAATCAGTTGTTCCATAAATGTTGTGCTTGTGTTATTCTAAGATTAAAACGTCGACATTTTAATAAAACCAAACCTTTTGGCTTTACTCTCGCCTAAGCTGAGCTGATGCCCTCTCTCCCCTTTCATTTTGCCTCCCGCCTTCTTATAATGCTGGGTTTTAGTCATATTTGCTTAAATGTCTCCTAAGAACTAAAATTCCACTTTAGCATTTGTCCCAGGTAACTTCTTATCTTTAAAGCTCGTGGCTGTGATCATTCTTTTTGCTTTTATTTGAATCTCCCTTCTGGGTAGTTGTTTCTCTTATGCCTCTGCGATTTTTGTAACGATATTAATCATCGACAGCAACAGGTAGTGGCCTTCCTTTTCGCATTGTTAAACCACATCCCTCAATTCTCCACTGCAGTCCTCGACAAAAACTCTTTCCTTTTGCATTCAAGCTCTCTCCTTTAGCTTTCTGTTTGAAGTTATTGAAACATTGACAAGATTTTGAGGAGAGTTCCCGTCCTAAAAAATGATTACTGAAATGTTAGCGAATTTTAGACTTTGATGAATTCTTTAGTATACTTGTGGAGACAAGAAAATCCCATGTTTTTGTGGTTTAGAAGCGATTATGATCTGAAAGGAATGATCTGGCAAGCAACTTCGTGACTTAGAAATAGAACCCAGTTGTGTTTGTGTCTCACTAATGAAGTGCTTGACTTTGTACTTGTTTGTTTATATATTTCTCTTTGCTTTGAGTTTTAATGTGGAATTGGTGTAAGAATTCTCTGTTCTTCTTTTATTTGATCAATCGGCAGTATACTTCTTGTAAAAATAGGAAAGAAAAGAATAATGATTCCAGCAAAGTCTCCATCTTTCACTACAACTCTATTTGGGACTAATTAGATTTCTTCTTCAAAGTTTTTGTCTTCCTATTTGTCTCACTTTACCAACATCCTAATTTATTTCGTCACTGGAAAAATACCGAAATTTCAAAGTGGGTCTTACTCATAGGGGTGCACAATCGTGACAGAACCCCTTACTCATAAGTTAAATGCTAGTCATGCGATGACTTAATTAATTAGGACTAGTCAAGATAGTGAACTATCAAACACTCTACAATCCATGTTAATATCACACAAATAATGCATCTTCAACATAATTCATACCACCCAGATAAAGTCATTTTCAATTTTTTCATTTATTTATTTAGGCTTTTGCTTCAGGATCAAACATAATAATTCTATGGCGGGTGTCTCTTCGTCTTGTTGGCAGTTAAATTTTGAAGATAATAATGAAGTTGGCAAGAGTGAAAGTGAAGATGAGCTTATAGCAGTCCTGAGTTTAAACAGTAATTAGGATTTGCAAGCTATACGTTCATTTGCATCCAAAGAATTAATACCAAAAATTAGAATAGAATTTGAGACAGAAGAAGATGCTTACCAATTCTATTTGGCATATGCTAAAGAAGTCGGGTTGGGATAAGGAGAAGTAGAAATAACAAAGATAAATTTGGAAACTTCATTGACATATTATTTTGTTATAGTGCTGAAGGCAAACTAGAAAAAGACAAACAACATATGTATGTGAAAGCATCACATCCTGAAACAAGGTTTGATTGTGAACCTAAAATCAGAGTCAGCCGTCAAAGAAGCGGGCAACTCTGTGTGGTTCAGTTTATTGAAGAGCATAATCACTACCTCTCGAGTTCAAACAAAATGCACTTACACAGATCTCACCGAAAGATAAGTTTACCTGCAACAATGCAAATTGAAATGGCAAATGACGTAAGAATCCCACCAAAGACATCATATGATGTCATGGTTAGGCAAGTAGGTGGTCGAAAGAATTTAGGTTTCATACCAGATGACTACAGAAATTACTTACGGTCTAAAAGAACGACAAATGCGAAAAGAGGGGATACATGAGGTGTTCTGGAATATTTGCATTAAATGCAATTAAATGATCCGAATTTTTTTTATGCTATTCAAGTTGACAAAGATGATTTAATAACTAACATTTTCTGGTCAGATACAAAGATGAGAGCAGATTAATCAATTTGGTGATGTGGTTTGCTTTGACACAACTCACCGGAAGAACAATGAAGGTCGTCCTCTTGCATTACTTGTAGGTGTCAATCATCACAAGCAAACTACATTCTTTAATATTCTATTATTATATGATGAGACATCCCTCACGTTTAAATAGTTGTTTGATACTTTTGCAAAAGTTATGTGTGATAAAAGACCTAAAACTATTCTTACAGACTAAGATGCAGTAATGGCAAAGGCTCTAGTATTAAGATGGCTTGAAACTCATCATCACTTATATATTTGGCACATATATCAACATGTGGTCATCCATTGAAGTAGTATTTTCTCTCAATTCAAAGATTTTGCTAGAGATTTTAGCTCATGCATATATGATTTTAAAAAAGAGGAATATTTTATAAATGCATAGAATGAGATGTTGTGCAAATATGGATTTGAAGACAATGGATAGTTAAGGCGCATGTTTGGGATAAAGAAGAAATGGGGTTTAGTATATAGAAGACAAATGTTTTATGCAGACATGACGACAACACAAAGAAGTGAGAACATAAATAGTGTTATAAAGAGGTATGTTACTTATCAACATAAATTCTTAAAGCTTTTTACCACTTTGGAAGACTCCTTGGAGATCGTAGATATGAATAGTTAAAGGTTGATTTTAAATCAAGTACAAGTATCCCCTCATTATTGTATCTAATTGAAACTTTGAAACATGCAGCTAGTGTTTATACTCCTGAGGTATTCAAGTGGTTTCTAAATGAGTGGTGTAAGTCTCATAATTGTTGTATTGAAAATTTTGGAGAGGATAGATCAATTGCAAAATATCAAATTACTCCTCATAAGAAAAGTTATTACCATACAGTTACTTATGATTTATCAAATAGAAAAGTTGATTGTAGCTATAGAAAATTCAAGTTTGCTATAATTTTACGTTTTCATGTTTTGAAAGTTTTCATTGTGAAAAATATTATGGAGATCCCAAGTCAGTACATATTGAAAAGGTGAACATGTAAAGCAAAACTTGGATTCATAAGAGACGAAAATTCTAAAATCAACATAAACAATTTAGATCCCAAGATATGTCAAAGTATGTGGTATAAAGAATTGTGTGCGCTATATGTTCAATTGGTTACAAAAGCATCTGAGAGTGAAGAGACTTACAAAATTGTTAAAGATTGTATCTTAAAGATGTTGGAAATTGTCGATGCTAGACTACAAGATAATGGATCAACTGTCCAACAGTTGATTAAGAGCTCCAATGTTAGATTACAAGGTAAAGAGATGGTTCAATATTTGAATGTTATAACAGATCACTTGAACCAAAATAGGATTGAAATTCGTGAAAAGAACAATATTGAAATTAAAGAAATCAATATTAAGAAGAAAACTATTTCAGGTAAGAGATTGCTAGACAATCACATGGAGCTAGACAATCACATATTTCAACCAAACCATCTATATCTTCACTATCGTAGTTAACATTATTATTTTGTCGTACGTTATTTATCATCACATTGCTCACATCATGTGGTTGTTGTGCCTATAAGAGTCATAAAAAAAATAGTATCATTGGTGAATTGTGAATAAGTTACTAAACATAATGTTGATAGTAATAATATTCTGGCAAAAGATAAAATACCAATTAGAAGTAGGTCATGTCCATAGAAAATGGAACACATATAATAGAATTTGTTTGTCTTGAATTGGCAGAAACAACCTATCATCAAAAAAGTTAAGAGTATATAATCAAAATATTAGACTAATTGTTAAAACATTGAATCTTTTCTATTAAAAAGTAAACATGTAAGGGACATGGAATTGAAGAAAAAAAATTACAAATACAATCTCAATATTAAATGGTAATGTTGGTGCTGCAATTGTAAGATTTACCTGATCCTAAACTTTTTTGGTTGATTTCCTTTTTTCATAGCCTTCTCTAAGTCACCCCTCAATTTATTACCTGAAAGAGTTTTCTTCTTGATTTTGATTCCTTTAATTCCAATACTGTTATTTTCACGAATGTCAATCCCATTTTGGTTCAACTAATATGTTATAACACACGAATATTGCAACATCTCTTCACCTTGTAATCTAACATTAGAACTCGCAATTGACTGTTGGACAGTTGATCCATTACCTCGTAGTGTAGCATCGATGATTTCCAACATCTTCAAAATACAATCTTTAACAATTTTGTAAGTCTCTTCACTCTCAGATGCTTTCGTAACCAATTGAATATATAGCCCACACAATTCTTTATACCACATATTTTGACGTATCTTGGGATCCAAATTGCTTATGTTGATTCCATAATTTTCATCTCCCACAAATCCAGTTTTGTTTTGCGTGTCCACCTTTTCAATATGTACTAACTTGAGATCTCCATAATATTTTTCACAATAAAATCTTTCAAAACATGAGAACATAAAATTCCAGCAAATTCGAATTTTCTACAGCTACAATCAACTTTTCCATTTGATAAATCATAAGTAACTGTATGATAATAGCTCTTCTTATGAGGGGTAATTTGATATTTTATGATTGATCCATCCTCCCCAAAACTTACAATACAACAATTATGAGACTTACATTACTCATTTTGAAACCACTTAAACACCTCAAGAGTATAAATACTAGCTGCATGTTTCAAAGTTTCAATTGGATACAATAATGAGGGAATACTTGTACTTGATTTAAAATCAGTCTTTAACTCTTCATATCTACAATCTCCAAGGAGTCTTTCAAAGTGATGAAAAAAAATCTAAGAATTTGTATTGATAAGTAATGTACCTCTTTACAACACTATTTATGCTCTCACTTCTTTGTGTTGTAGTCATGTCTGCACAAAATATTTGTCTTCCATACACTAAAGCTCATTTCTTCTTTATCCCAAACATGCACCTCAACCATTCATTGTCTTAAGTCCATATTTGCAGCACATCTCATTCCATGCATTTACAAAATTTTCCTCTTTTTCAAAATCATATATGCATGAGCCAAAATCTCTAGCAAAATTTTTGAATTGAGAGAAAAACATCACTTAAATGGATGGCCGCATTTTGATATATATGCCAAATACATAAGCAATGATGAGTTTCAAGCTATTTTAGTACTAAAGCCTTTGTCATTGCTGCATCTTAGTCTATAAGAATAGCTTTAGGTCTTTTATCACACATAGCTTTTGCAAAAGTATCAAACAACCATTCAAACGTAAGGAATGTCTCATCATATAACAATGAAACACCAAAGAATGTAGTTTGCTTGTGATGATTGACACCTACAAGTAATGCAAGGGACGACCTTCATTGTTCTTCCGGTAAGTTGTGTCAAACCAAATTACATCACCAAATTTGAGTAATCTACTCTCATCTTTGCATATGACCAAAAAATGTTGGTTATTAAATCATTTTCGTCAACTTGGATAGCATAAAAAAAAATTTGGATCATTTAATTGCATTTAATGCAAATATTCCAAAACACCTCCTATATCTCCTCTTTTCACATCTCTCGTTTTTTTAGACCATAAATAATTTCTGTAGTCATCTGGTATGAAACTTAAATTATCTCGACCACCTACTTGCCTAACCATGATATCATATAATGCCTTTGGTTGGATTCCTATGTCATTTGCTATTTTAATTTGCATTGCTGCAGGTAAACTTATCTTTCGGAGAGATCTGTATAAGTGTGTCTTGTTTGGACTCGAGAGGTAGTGATTATGCTCCTTAATAAACTGAATCACACAGAGTTGTCCGCCACTTCGACGGTTGACTCTCACTTTAATTTCACAACCAAACCTTGTTTCAGGGTATGATGCTTTCACATACATATGTCATTTGTCTTTTTCTCATTTGCCTTCAGCACTATAACAAAACAATCTGTCAATGAAGTTTTCATATTTATAATTTGTGATTTCTACTTCTACTTATCCCAAACTCGACTTCTTTAGCATATGCCAAATAGAAATGGTAAGCATCTTCTTCTGTCTCAAATTCCATTCTAATTTTTGGTATTAATTCTTTGGATGCAAATGAGCGGATAGCTTGCAAATCCTGATGACTGTTTAAACTCATGACAGTTATAAGCTCATCTTCACCTTCACTCCTGTCAATTTCATTATTGTCTTCAAAATTTAACAGCCGACAAGACGAAGAGACACCTATCATAGAATTATTAAGTTTGATCCTGAAGTAAAAACTCAAAAAAAAACAAATGAAAAAAATTGATAATAACGTTATCTGGGTAGTATGAATTATGTTGAAGATGCGTTATCTGTGTAGTATTAACATGGATTGTAGAGTATCTGCTAGTGCACGATCGTAACAAATTAGTCACCCCCGTGACTAACATTTAACTTATGAGTAAGGAGTTCTGTCACGATCATGCTAATGCACGATCGTGCACCCCTATGAGTTAGGGGTTCTATCACGATCGTGCACCCCAATCATGATTGTGCACCCCAATCATGATTGTGCACCCCTATGAGTAAGTGGTTCTACCACAATCATGCTAGTGCACGATCGTGCACCCCTATGAGTGAGGGGTTCTATCACGATCGTGCACCCCTATAACTAAGGGGTTCTATCACAATCGTGCACCCTTATAAGTAAAACCTACTTCGAAATTTTGGTATTTTTCCATTGACGAAGTAAATAAGGACATTGGTACATGACACGAATAGGAAGACAAAACTTTGAGAAAGAAATCTAATCAGTCTCAAATAGAGTTGTAGTTAAAGATGAAGACTTTGCTGGAACCATTATTCTTTTCTTTGCTATAACCATTATTCTTTTTTTCCTATTCTTACAAGACAAAGTATACTGCTGATTGATCAAACAAAAGAAGAACAGAGAATTCTCACACCAATTCCACATTAAAACTCAAAGCAAAGACAAAAGTATAAACAAACAAGTACAAAGTTAAGCACTTCATTAATGAGACACAAGCACAATTGGGTTCTGTTTCTAAGTCATGAAGTTGCTTGCCAGATCATTCCTTGGAGATCAGAATCGATTCTAAATCACACAAACCACGGGCTTTTCTTATCTCCACAAGTATACTAAAGAATTCATCAAGGTTTAAAATGTGCTAACATTTCAGTGATCATTTCTTAGGACAGGAACTCACCTCAAAATCTTATCAATGTTTCGATAACTTCAAGCAGAAAGCTAAAGGGGAGAGCTTGAATGCAAAAGGAAAGAGCTTTTGTCGAGGACTGCAGTGGAGGATTGAGGGATGCAGTTTAACAATGCGAAAGAGAAGGCCACCACCTGCTGCTGGCGATGATCAATATCATTACAAAAATCAGAAAGGCATAAGAGAAACAACCACCCAGAAGGGGGATTCAAATAAAAAAAAAATTATCACAAACATGAGCTTTAAAGATATGAAATTACCTGGGACATATATCAAAGTGAGATTTTAGTTCTTGAGAGACATCTAAGCAAACATGACTGAAACCGAGCATAACGAAAAGGCGGGAAGCAAAATGAAAGGAGAGAGGAGGCATCGGCTCAGCTTAGGTGAAAGTAAAGCCGAAAGGTTTGGTTTTATTAAAAACGTTTTAATCTCAGAACGACACAAGCACAACATTTATGGAACAACGGATCTGAAGCCAAGCTTAGGCAACACTCTTGCCCGTTGCCATTCCTATTCGAAGGAGAACTAGCTGTGTGTCTGCGTTATGATTGTCTTCGGCCATGTATCCTTGGCCCTAGGAAAAATTTTGAATGTCAATAACTGATCTTTTAAGGTTTACTTATTGTTCGAGTGATGTTGGTTCATTCGGAGTTACTATTACACAAGGCATTCAAGCCCGCAATTGCCAATGATGTAACTACAATTTCACCAACAGAAATCACAATCATTTCTTTGAATAACTTTGAGGATCAGGTCCAACATCACGCGAACCGGTGTTAATGTAGGGACCTCGGAAAGTGGCCTGTGGTGGCAGAGGCTTCGAAGAATCAATCACCGGTCCTCTCTTAGACGATCTGCAGAATACTGCCCAGTTTATTCTCTAACTTCAAAAAGGGCTATGACAGGTACATTCTCTGCAATATATTTGAGATTTAAGTGTCATAAACTTACGCGATGTAGAAGGGAAATGCCAAGCCTGCGGCAGCAAAAGCAACTAAGCCAGTAGCAACTATGGCATTGCGCCTTTTGGACATGGAGACTAGCAATATCAAGTTACCCAAAATCCTACAAACAAAATGGCCAGAATGTCACGCCACTGCACTATAATCGCAATATTGAGCGAAAGCAAAACCTTTTCTTCTGTTATTAAGGCTTCCGAATTTATAACTGGGACCGAGAGAAGCGCCCACAAACAACTAGCCACTACCCCATTCCCAATCACATCCCAAGTGAGAGAACAAGAAAATCCGCAGATACCCAGTTGCCTAATTGTTGCCGATTCTTGGCATTCCTACGCTAATTTGCTTCACACAAACAAAAACTATGAACTGGAAAAGCCAAATTCGCTAACTACATATTAATTACAAGACGGCAGGATTTTTTAACAAGTTTTTTTATTTATTTACCAATTCTTATATTCTCGAACTAAAAAGGAAAAAAGAAAAAAGAAAACTTAACATCAATCTGATTCAAAGTAGATACATGGGAAGGAAAGAACAAAAGATAAGAAATGAAAAGGTGGAAAAGTTGTTAAAGTGTAGTGTAAAGAAGGAAGTGCGGAGAAATCACCTTACAGAGAGATGGTTGACGAAATGCGGTGATCGGGACGGGAAATGCTTGGGAGGGATCGAATTAGAGAAGAGAGATTAATACAGTCGACTGGGGGTTTTAGGGTTTTGCTATCGCTCGTGGAGTTGGAGAATTATAAGATGCAGTCTTTTTTTTCAAAATAATAATAAGATAATTTGTTTGCTGTAATTCTAAAAAAATAATAACCAGAAAAAGGTAAATTCAAGTTCTAAAGGAACTTGAATTCATTTTTTGTGTAAACTTTACTGAAATATCCTTATTCAATTACTATTTATACTAACAATTGTGGACAATGTTATGAATTTCGTACCGGCCTCGGTACCGGATTGAGCTCTGGAACGGAACTGTACCGGTACCGGTCGGTACCGGGTACCGTTTCGGGATATTTTTTAAATTTATAAAATAGT
>JANZXV010000211.1:4162763-4173729 GCA_027576455.1 Erythroxylum roigii | reverse complement strand
TCAGTAAAAAAGAAAATTAAAAAGACCCAGAATCTCCTATTTCTAATTCACATACTTTCTCAGCAACCAAACAGAAGAAAAGGAAAACGATGAGAACAATAAAAGAACCGACCTGATTTGGACAAAAGCGATTCGGAGGCGTTCAATAGCCTGGAGGCAGATCTGAGACTGTTGTTCAAAGCCATAAGTAAACCTACTGACAGAAAGAGAGAGAAAGCTCTACTTTGATTTTCTTGGTGGATCGTTTATGTATTCGTTATTTTGGCAAGTTGAACAACACATTGCCATTCTACCTCTGGGGCTTCTTATGCGGGCTTTGGCTTCGGCTTCGGCTTCAACTTCAGCCCTGTTCTAAACAGTAGGGTATGCAATAAGATGCAGGGCTGTGGTTAGTCTTTATTTAAATATTTTAGCTGAAAATCATACTCATTTTATTAATATATTATACTTTTATCTTTTTATCTTCTCACCCTTATTATTTGGTGTCTTATCCCTTTTGCCCATCCTGTACTCGCAGTTACTTGGAATTTGAAAAACGGGATGTGATCTTTTGTCCCAGTTATTCTGATCTAACTTTGTGTCATTCTATCCTAGCCATTTATTTATGTGATCGCTAGGATAGAGTGACACAGAGTTGGACTAGAATAGCTGACACAGAGGATTTGAGGCCTTAAAAAATACATTTTTTTTAACACCCTACTTACAAGAGGGGCTAGCAGGGAATCGAACCTGAGACCTAACCGAAATCAAACCTCGCTCTCAACCATCGAGCCACACCCCTTGAGGATACCCAACTTGATTTATTATTATCTTTAGTCTTGCTTAATAATTAAAGAATTAATTGCTCAAACAGCATCATTTTATTCAAAACTCAATCTAAACTCAACTCATAAAAAATAGTAATTTATGCACATTAATATATTAAAAAGAGTTAACTTCAAAATTAAATTCTAAGAAAATAATTACTATTAACTATAATAACCTAATTCAATATAAGTGAATTTTTACAAAATTTAATCATATCTAAGTCATACAAAAAAATGTGACTATTTCTAATATACCAAGAACTCCTAACTTTATTATCATATTTAAATATTGAAATATTCTTAGGGAAAATATTATCAGGGAAATGGCTAACGATAATTCGACAAATGCTTCTTGACACAAAAATAGGGCTTAATTTCATATTCCTAACTATAAAATGGAAAGGTCTACAACATACAAATATATAAATATATATAAACAAATGATAGAAGCTGAAATTTCAGTCATTCCATTCCTGCACAGATTACTAAGAGAAAATCTGAACCACCCAAACCTGAGACAGCTTTGAATCATAACTCATAAACAAGATGTTTTCTTCGTCACCAAAAGCTTCCTGTTTTATCAAGAAAATTCGAGAACAAGCAATTCAACTTCCATAATTTCAAAGAGAATATTTTACCATTGATAAGCTATCAATTTTTAGCCAGCATTTCTACTCAACTCCACAAAACTATTGACAGGAAAAAATTGAGCGTCGAACACATAATATAAACGCAATGATCCAGAAGCAACAACAGCAGAAGAAACCATTAAATATGTCAGATAGCGCCAAGCAGTGCCAATAACATCGAAGGTCAACACCATCAAGGTTTACAAGAAAGAAACAGATATTCTCCATGGCAGGGAATAACAAAATACCAGAGTTCAAGGTCTCTTCCTAAGGGTTCGCTTATGCAGAGAGAACATAAAAGCAGGGTATATTCAACTCAACTACATGTTTGACATTGGTACGTCATCACTTAACAAGCATGCCTTGCTGAGCTTGATTCTCTTGCTGCTGCTGGTAGTTCAAAGGCCTCCTGAATAACATGATGTGTGGCTCGGGGCGATGAATCGCGTAGTGCACCCAGCCTCGGCTCTGCTGTACCCCAATTGCACGCCATTCACTCTGTACAACCATAAACACAAAGAAGAATCAGCATTTATTAGCATTGGAGCAAGCAGCACAAATTGATTTTGTCGGCAGCCAAACAGAAAAATCAAAACAATAAAATAAAAAGGAAAAGGAAAACAGTTACAAGTAAATACTAACCTCAGAGAGAAGGCGATTCTTGGGAAGAAGTTTTGCAACATCTGGAGGAAGTACAACATGCCTTCCAAAAGAATAATTAACAGTTTAAAGTCAAGAATCCACGAAAAAGAAAAAATGATACAGGAAATGAGAATGGGAAAAGCACTTACCTGTACTCATAAATGTCATCAAAATACTTCTCGGAGTATTGGATCTGGCCCATTTCCACTCGATTCCTCTGCCCTTTCAACGACACAACGTTCTTGCTTGTTCTCGCTAGAAATTCAGCCCTGACCTACCAAAATATTCTTGAGGAAACGAGCAAGTTCTCACGATCAGAAACCAAATCAAAATTCAATGTCGATCAGAATATGAACCAAATTCAATTTGCTAACTGAGAATCAACAAAACAAAGCCGCCGTACCTCTGTTAGATTGAGAACTTGGGAGAGTGCGGAAGAGAGAGAAAGATACCAAATGATTATTATATTGGATTGAATTCAATATGAAGGGGGGTGAGACTTGAGAGTAATTAAAAAAATCCAATTGGGGCAAATATGTAAATGCAGTATCAAAATGGTTCAGTCAATTTAGCAAAGGATGGTTTTTGAATTTCAAATTTGGAGTTTTCCCCGCTCTTCTCCATCTAATTACCTCTTCTTTACCTTTTGGTCCTTTTCTCACTATTATTACTTTATATTAAATTGATGTTACTTTTAAATAAGACCCATCATTTAATCTTTTATAGCATAAATTGATAGGAATTCCGTCTGATTCATAACACTCCTGTTTGTTTTGCCATAAGATATGTATAATGTAGCGAGAAAACAAAAGGTCAAGTACCACTAACTCCAAAACTTGTTGAAGGTTCCAATTTCAAAAAGAAGCACTGCCACAGCTTGGCTTTCTGTACAAATCGTATAAATATGTGTATTTCTACCGAAAACAAAAAGAAAAGAGATATGGCAGGCACTAGGCAACAGCCATATGACGACAGACCATCAACTTCAAAATAGGTCATCATCTATCCCTGGACCCTGTACATTTTCGACAAAATCTGCATTCCTAAACAACCACTCTTTGCATAAAGTAAATGGCTCTAAGAAACGCTTCCCCATTTTCAGACCAAATATTAGTTCAACTGCCCCGTCGAACGGCTGTTCGGCCCTTGGGCACCGCCTTCCGCAGCATTGATGTCCCTTGAAACACTGTGAATTGGTAATCCCTCCTGTACTCTATCAGCTGTAACAATATCCGTGTGTTAATTTAATTAAGCAACAAAATAACAATCCCAGAATGTAAGTTTCGCTTGTAAAACCTAAGATATAATCGTTAGGGAGATACTGAGAGACCAATTTGTGCTTATGAAAGAGAACAAACCTGCTCCTGGTTCATCTTGCTGAACCCAAATTTTTTGGTCCATATAGTTTCAGCTTCTTCAGCTGCTGGCAGTACAAGATTTTTCACATTGAGAGAGCCGAGCAGTTTCTCTAAACGAGCGAATAAGGCCTGGAAGAAACCCTGCAAAGCACAAGTAATTTGAATTCAGAAAGAAAAATGATGTTTCCTTCAGGAAACCAATTAAGTGACCAAAAAGATGTGTGCACATGAGGAAAAAATGACAAGTCAAAAATGCAGCAGAACCCATCACCAACCTGTCCTTGGGACTTGCTACTAGTCGCAACTAAAGGAAGCTCCGCCAGTTCCTCCCCCAGAATCCTCACAATTGCAGCTGATTCAACCACATTGCTGAATGCCAAGACGCAGTTATCAATATAATGTTCATTTTCAGAAAATGGTAATTAAAAAAAAAAAGATCTGTTCAATCTTACTTGACTAGCAACACAGCACAATACACGCCGCCAAGTTCTTGCGTTTTCACATCGTTATCCCTAAAAAGACATAATGTTATCTTTCTCAAAACAATCTCATGCAGTTCAAGCACTAAAGGCACAAAAAGATAAAGAAATTGAAAAACCAATACTGAAAATCAAAACCTGTTTAAAATCCTAAGGAAAAAATTGAAATATAAGTTATTGCTTACCCAAACACCAATGATGGAATGAGGTCAATGTTGCCACCTTCACTTACAGGTCGTTGTAAGATTATCGGATCGAACCTCTCCTAATACCCCATATAAGAAAAAAGGAAGCTAAGAATCAATTACTACTCGATACTGAAGCAACTTCTACTTTATTTCAGAGATGGGGCAGGAATATAGTAATGATTGCATGAATAGATTGGCGCATGACAGTATTAAGACCAGGAAAAACAATGTTCAACATTAATATTGATCATCCTAAGACTATCATCACAATTGATCTTCATATGTTCTACAGATGATAGCCAAAAGCATTCTAAAGAAAGCTAACTAGAGATTCCTCACATGAAAGATCTCGACAGCAACAGACAATAATGATTTAGCATCATCAGAAGAATTTTTCCTCCCATTAAGAAGCCTCCATCTCACATCTATTTTGTCACCCATATCTGAACAATTATCTCCTTGCCTCTTCTTTAAAGCATCCAGACATACATCAGGAAGTTTCTCTTCACCACGTATAACCAATTTCTGCAGAGTTGAATGGATTCTGGCACAACCAGAGCAACAGAACCAGTCACCTTTTGGCAACTCCTGTTGAACAAATGCCATATTCCAACAGCATATGATCACCTTTAGGTACTCTATTTTTGTCAAAAAAATAAATAAGCACCAAATACAATAACTTTTGCATGATAAAAAACAGAATTTAGCACAAACCTTCAGGTCGTCTAGTTTGTTATCCCTTAAACAGCCAACGTGATGCTCCTTTTCACACTGAAGAAATTAAGTGTATATTAATGCAGAATTTATCGATAAGTGAATTAACATTTTTAATGAATGAATTATTATAAACCTGATCACAAATTATAACAGTCCGGGGACCAAAATCTCTCTGGAAGTCATGCTCCCTGCAAGACAATGAACGTACAGTGTATTACAGTAGACTAGAGATGATATAAACATAAAAAGTCGTAAAACAGGAAGAATTTCCATTTCATTCAGTTCTTTCCTAGAATAAGGGGTTCTGAAGATTGAAGTCAAGTAATTTGTGCAATTAAGGTGAACAAAGCAAAATATGCATGATGTGCAGACAATAGTTAAACAGGAGTATTGTGCTTTCATTCTTTCATTTAGAGGAACACGAAGGGTTATTGGCTTGGCTTGAAATGAAACCAAAATGATATGTATCCATGCACTAAAAAGGGACCAATACCTTGTTTCACCCAATTCATTTCCCAATTCAAATCACCAAGAAAAACATAAGATCCTGAATCTTCAACTACACAAATCTAAGCTTACTAAGAAGATACAAGCAGTACATGCCAGCAAAGCAAAGTTACAACTTGTCGCAGTTATCTTTCACATAAACATTGATCACAAAAAGAACAAAAGGATGAAAGAAGAGATGCAGAGAAAAAATAACTAGTAGCATTGATTAGAAAGAAAGTGAGACTCAACCTGCACAAAACACATCCTCCAGAAGCATTCTCTAGCTTCACAATGCGAATGCATCGTCTGGTTATTTGCTCAATGGGATCTACTCCAGCAACCCTACCAGCTGCTTTTGCATTGGCATTATTTTCCACAAATTTCTCCTTCTGATAGGTAGTCAAACAAACCTTGCAATACCACTTTCCCTTTGGAATGCTAGGCAGAGAGAGACATTCTGCAGCAATATACATATTATGCAAATTGGGATTGAGTAATCAAGGAAAAGCATCAGCAATTTGCATCCATTAATTCTTTTAGTGGCTACATTAAAGGAAACATTAATGTGCTTATACACACGTATTAAGCTTCCACAAGTTAGAATACAATCAATGAGAGCACAACTTGTTAGCAGCAAATTTCTCTCGCTCAGGCACCCACGCGCGTGCACACACAAGCACCACTCAGCCCGATTTGGTTTTTTAATCATTGATTTTAACTACCAAAACTACCTTTGCTACCTAAGATGCGAAGTATAGAGTTGATCTAGACCAATAAACCTCCAAGATGTGGATGTCTGCTAGAAATAATTAGCAGTGGTAAATATGTAGTTACAATTTCCTATAATCAAGAGAAAGTGTACATAAAAAAGAATTCAAATGCCCAATGCCTCTCTCATTCCAAGCCTTTAACTACTCACAGTTACAAAATAACGTAGTTGTTTTCAAGAATACAAATTGCAATTCCAATTTTCTCTAATATGGCAATATATACGTTCCACAATTATAATAGCACGATTCCTCCATTTTCTGTGAGGACTAATGTGTCAAGTTTAAAATAACACTACTAATAAAGGAAAAATAAAAAAATCACCTGGGTGGAAAGCTCTGGGACATCCATCACAACACAAAAGATCTCCACCATCTTGACACTTTTGGCACAGGTCATCATTTTCATTGGTAGACAACTTCCGAACTTTGGAAAGAGATATTGACAACTCATGGAGAGACACTCCATTAGATGTGTAAATGTGCAAGTAACTGTAGAAAAGGAGCACAAATCAAATTGGAGAGGAAATAAGGGCAAACACTACTTCAAACATGCAAAAAAAAAAAAAACTGAAAAATGAAGGTTGATTAATTAAATGCACCAGCAGTCCAAACAACATAAGCTTTCTATTAATCATATGGAGCCAATAGATATTCCACAATGGACATAAGACCAATAAAATATGTATACTCACGGTTTCCGACGGGATGCCCAACCAGCATGAGCTTCAAATTGAGAAGGGCTAACCTGCAACACATGTAAAGAGGGATCAAATTTTCATAAAGAATTTCATGAAAGACAAAAACTCCAGAATAAGATAAATTCCATTCATCATTTTCCTATTTTTCTCCTTGATGGGGAAAGCAGGAGAGTTTCTTCAACACAATAAAACATACCTCAGAGTTGCAGCAATAACAGAATATTGCATAACCTGTCTTGTATCCCGTGAGTAATTTCTGCCAACATTTGATAGGTACACTCAGTGAACGTAATTTAACGTTAACAGAAATTAACTTGTCATCAACATAACAACAACCACCTTTCCCTGTGAATAATATGCAACTTCAGTTCCGTCTGGCAAGATATCTTCTTCAAAAACCAATTTATGTAATCTCAGATCCCTAACAAAGTGAATGAAGAAATATAAAATACATTACAACAGAAAGCTCTGACAAGAAACATTATGAGTCAAATAATGATTTATTTCTAAACGAAAGATTAAAAATTAAAATAGATATGGAGACATTAGGTGTCAGAACAAAGAAGAGAAACTAACTTCCTTGTCAGTCTTCCATGGCTCTTGCTCTGTAAAGAGCTATTGTTTATCAAACTTCCAGAGGATTTTGGAACTGGCAAAGGTTTCGGTGTCCTGAATAAACCAATAAAAAAGCAATATCAATAGAAGATATCAGCCTACCTTATCTTGCCGTTGAAAGATATATTTCATTGAACACAAAAAGAGATGGCACAAATACAAATGCAACTTTGTATTTGCAGCTGACTGATGCTGTTGTCTGAGCATTCCTATGTTGCTAAAAGACAAACTCTAATTGCAATTAGATGGAATTTCAGTAAATCTCGTACACAGTCAGAAACCACATTCTTGTGATTTAGAACATAAAGAGGCAGAAGTTTTTGCAAGTTTTCCATTTAAAATTGGCACACAATATTTAGCAGCCAATTAAATGCAAATATACAGTTGATACTTCAGTTTATATTAGCAGCATTTCTATTAGGGTTTGATGACAACCAGTGAAACAAAACCTAAGAACAGCACTCAATTCACAAGTCCAATGCTCTCAAGAGAAGACAATAAAATGACAGATAGTCATGCCCTCAATTCACAAGTCCAATTCTCTCAAGAGAAGACAATAAAATGACAGATAGTCATAGTCTAATTGGCTATCTATGATTAATCATGCAGGACAATTTTATAACAGAACGTAAATGGCCATTCATGTATGAAAAGGTTCTATTTGGAATAGTTGATTAGATTCATTTAAGAAAACTAGGTTAACTGACGGAACACATGGTTTGTAACATTGATTACCCTTCATTTGTATCACTTGCTCCTGCTGAGACAGAATCAGAATCCACAAACTCCATGCACCGACCACAAATAACCATTGAATTTCCAGAGTTGACATCAAGAAGAGAGCCTAAAATATGTATCCCAAGGCCGTTAGGATTTTTTTTTCACGAAAGGAAAAAAAAACGCATTGAACACCATGCAAGAAGGGAAAAGAAACCTCGGCAGTTGAAGCAGAAATTAGATCTCTTCAAAGCCGAACGCCCAATAGAAACATGCAATGCTTCATCTAAGTTCTCCAAAGAAGCGTCCCTGCAAACATTTATAACATCTCGGAGTGTGTTTCCATTCTCTAGGTAAATATACTCTGGTGGCCGCTTATTTGAGCTGGCTGCATGCAGCTCAAATATGGTAGGCGTCACAACCTATTTGAGAGTAAAACAAAGAACTATATTTATGCATCATGCGGGGAACTCTTTATGGGCAAACAAAAAATAACTACAAGTAAAGACACTCACATCATGTCCTTTGCAAGTTTGGCAAAAACACAAAATTCCTGATCCTTTGACCACTCCGCGCAGCCCTGCCTCACCAGCTCTAGCCTACAAACAATTAAATCAAATCCCAAATCAAAAGTTGAACTAATAACAAGCATCCGTAGTAGAAACACTTATGGCGTGCGAAGCCATACCTTGAAGCCCCGCAAGTACTTCACTCTCAGCCCTTCGAGTAGTCCTGATCCAAGAAGATCCTTCAACCTGATATGGAACTTGCTATTTTTTGATGTCTTGGGTGACGATGAGGCATTAGCAGTAGCTGTTGTAGGTGATGAACTTCCAAAAGCACCATTCTTGGCTTCAACACTATTCTCCGCCGCACCATTCTTGGCTTCAACACTATTCTCCGCCACACCATCCTCACAAATGGATTCCTTTTCAGTCTCCTGCAACTTCAAGGCTGACCTCGTAAACCTCCTAACAAAATGTTTTTGCTCCTTACGTTCGCTACCATTTTGCAAAACTAACAGTGGGCCATTGCTACCCGACTCACCATTCACCAAATCCGGCGACGACCCACTTGTTCCTTCGTCAAGTTCATCAACGCCACCACTCATTCTTACTTCTGGAGATCCTTTTGTTTCCAAAACCCCGTCAACCAATTCACTCTTAGAATCGTGAACACCTATGGAAGACGGAACCGTATCATTAGTCCCTTGCTCACATTTATTGTCTGAATCAGGAGCACTAATTGACTCCACATTCTCTAGACCCTTTTCCCGGCCACTATGACCACCCTTCCCAATGTCCTCTACACACTTCGAATCAGCACCATTGTCCTTACCTTCCACACTCTCCAAATCGCAACTCCGCCCAATAGTCACGGATTCGATCAAACCAACCTTTGCCTCCTCATCCCCACTCCCCAATTCAACCACATCACTTTTTGCCTCCTCTTCTCGCACAATCTCCATCATATCTCCACTACCCACTACTTTCCCCACCAAATCACTCAACTTCTCACCATTTAGGCCACCGCTCTTAGAACCCTTTACACCGTTCTTCAATCTTTTGTTACTTTTCGATTTCTCAGCACTTACATTATTGGGAGGAGAGGCCCCGGCTTGAGCCCGAACCGACCGGGTTCGACCCAACCCGCAGACTTCCGACTGGGACCTGAACGCGAACTCAAACTCACGCTTAAGACCCGGCCGTACCTTGGCCATTAACAAATCCTTCTGATCCGTACCGTTTGCCATAATTAGAGTCCGCTCTCTCCCCGTCTCTTTCGATGCCTAGAAATCAATATTCCGAATGCAATTTATAGATATACCTCTTCTTGACTATTGATGGGTTGTGAAATTTGAGAAGAATCAGAAAGAAAGAAGATTGCAGCAACGGAAAGATTAGAACTTAGGGTTAGAGAGAGACAGGAGAGGGGTTAGATAGAGACGAGTCCGTTTCTTGCTTTCTTTGAGGGCGGAAGAAATAGGGAGGAGAGAGAGGACAACCTTAAATTATCCAGGAATGACAGAACTAGCCCTGTTGGGATTTCGTATCCTTTTGTTTTCTTTTTTCATATTTTTTGTTTTCCTCCTAGGTTTCAAATTTTCGTAATTTTACGTGTCACTTCAAAATTTTATGACTATTGGAAATTAAAATTAAATTTCGAAGTTCTTTCGATTTACTAAAAATTAAGTTTATGATTGAAGACTAAAAATTATTATCAAATTAAGAAATCTTTATGATATATATTTAACAATAACTTTTTATTTAAAAGTAAATTGAAAATAATTTACGTAGTTATTTTTTATTTTTTATTATACATGAAAATTTTGACTTCATAATCTAAAATGCTCAAATAATTGATAAATGAAAATGTTATTTTAAATCCACGGTTGGAAGGATGGGCATTTTCGTCCTTATGAATTATACAGTAAAGCAAGGGCTGTTGGGTTTAACGATAATTTGCGTCTTTCCGAGTACCGTACAGCAGTGTGTTTATAAATTTCGAAATTCGTGAATTTTCGCGGCTCAATCAATAAACGATAATAGCCGGTCAGTAATTTTGTAATGGTCGTAGGCCAGGATCCGCTGGGCCGGGTAACACCTATGGTGAGCGATTAAAGACAAAATAATTATATTAGAGAGTTAAAAAAAAAACCAACATCCCATTTAATTTCATGAATTACTCTAAAATCTCTTATATTTTATGTAATCTTATCACGGTATAAAGATTTATTGAAAAAATTATATATTATTAGTTATTTATAAATTAATAATATTATTTAAATTTAAGATAATATTATATTTATTAGTTTTATTATGATAATAAATAATCATTCGTTAATTTTTATTTTTGTT
>JANZXV010000211.1:4113187-4126071 GCA_027576455.1 Erythroxylum roigii | reverse complement strand
AAGTCAAGAATGACACTTATTTTGAATAATTAAAATGTATCTAAAACGACACTTATTATGAATCAGATGGAGTATTAATTATTCCAACAACAAAGCATATATCTAGTCTTGTTCACAACATAGTATATATGAGATTATTGATTGCACTCGATTGAACAACCTTTTTTTTTTAATCTCTTCCTTTTTTATGGCATATGAGGATATTTTTATTATTTAAGTGCTTATATTTAACGATAGGCGTAATAAAATGATTTACAATTCTACATATGAAATTGTGCATGTATCTGTTTGATATATATGTACATGTCTATAACTAATATGATATTTTAATAATTGATTTGATAGGTACCCAGTTAAGTACATATATGACTATCAATAATGCATCACCCTTATAGATAATATGTAAATTTATTTATGTCAAACATATGCCTAACTTTTTAAAGAAGATATCTATTTTTCCTCTTTGCAACACCGTTTTACTTAAGGGTTTGTGGAATTGTCAATTGGCTATCTATTCCTTTTTTGTAAAGTAACCTTTTAATTTGGTTAGATAAGTACTTTTGTCCCTTATTTGTTCTTAAAGCCTTTATCTACTAATATAACTAATTCTTAACTAAATTCATATACTTTTAGAAACAACATTATGCTTCAAACCTATTTAAAATGAAATAGGTATAACCATGTTGTTAATAGTTATTATCAAAGGTGATAAAATAAGTATATGCGTGCCTTATCCTCACATTCATTAGGCCATAAATATATGAGTGAATTAATTGTTATGTTTTAATAGCTATTTATCCCTTACCAAATGATTTTCGTGTTATTTTTCCTATTAAACAATGTTCATAAGTAGCCAATTCTACTTTATTTATGTTTCTTAAAAGACCTTATTTGACTAATAGATTTATCTATTCTTGTCTAATATGAAAAAGTCTATTATGCCTTAAATTAGAATTGATATCATAAATACTAGATGATGTAATTAAAGCAAAAATAATTTTATCATTCATCATAAAACCATAATCGTAATAATTGATTCTAAGAAAAAGGTACGAGTTCATGAATTATAGTATAGCTAGTCGACACATGTCCTCAATTATTTTCTCAGTAGCGTACGATAATCATACAATTGCCTCACTTAGTTGATTATGCTTTGTCTTCATTTAGAAATATGTTTTAATTTGATCTTCTCATCTTCCAAGACTCTTTCTTAAAATCAATTAAAAGACAAATCATCATCATGAATATTCAATAAAAACATTGGTTTCATAAGACAATAATCAAATAACACATTACTTTAACATATGGTTGTTAACAAAATCTATTTGATCTTAATAACTACTATAATAAATACATTATTAAATAAGATGGTAATCAAATAAAAAATTTATTTGATATTGTTAGAGCAGTGTTCTAAAGGTAATCACCTTTAGCACTTTTATACAAACTTTATTTTGATTAATAAAGCGAAAGGCAAATTTTCATTAATTTAATGTTCATTTATTTATAAATTGATGTCGATCTTAAATCGAATTAATGAAGTCTATGATACAAAACATAATATGAAGGAAAACATGATGAGATCATGATAATGAGATTCCTATCATGTGCAATTATGTTAGTATCTCAATTACCCTAGTCATAGGATTAATAAGACAGGACATTATTAATCTGGATAGACTAGCACTTATTATACTCATTGATTTGATCAAGCAGTGGATCTCACAAACTGTAAACATGAGATGTTTAGAGTTAACATGTAGAAGCTTACTAAGAGTTGTAAGTACATCGAATGACCCTCTATAAGATTATCATATGGATGATCTATCAAATGTCAATGATTAATCTCGTCATAGCAATGATGCAAATATCCTTAAACTTGAGGTACTCGAGGATATCTTGGAAACTGATCTTGTGCTTTGACATGATTCCTTGTTGCCTTAAGACGAGGTTACTCATAGGGTAGTGATTGGGTACAACTATTGGTATTCGAAGATAATTTGGTAGCCAATAAAGGATACACCACTCTTGATAGAAGGAGATGATACCCACGACCTTTTGTCACCATTATTTAGGAGTCTCTAGCCAGAGCAGTTATGTGTCATGAAGAGAGTCTTTAATGACACATAGAGTAATGAGATCCTAAGACAAGAACTAATATCACTTGGACTAGATATGGCGTATTCAGTCTAATGAGAGTTGACACATAGCCCATACTCCGAACCAAGTAGGGTATAGTATGGTGAAAGGACGAATTGCATGGTAATTGTCTATGGAAAGGTTCGTAAGTTGGATAATTAACTATCGAATAGTTCTTGTGTAAATCCACTTATATTCCAGTAAATTGGCATCATGAAACCCTTAATGATTTGTTTGAATTAAGAGTTAATTCAAGTGGTGTGAAACCATCCTTGATTTGTTCGGATTAAGAGTTAATTCAAGTGCTCAAAATAACCGAGAACCTAAGGGTCATACCCATAAAAGATCGGATGAAAAACAAAGTGCGTATAGTTGTTTTTAAGTAGGCCACGATCGTGACCGAAGGCGAGGCTGTCAATTAAGTAGGCCACGATCATGGCTTAAAGGCTTGACAAATTTATATAAGTGAGTTCTTCACTTATGTACACATGAGCTAACCAGTGACAAACACACTCAATTGAGAGAATAAGGTGTCTAGAAGAGTTCTAGAGTTAGAGAGAAGTGTCTTGAGTCTTGTTCATACAATTTATGCAATTGTTGCGTGAATCAAAATACATGCAACATAGTCTTTATCTTTCTCTCCATTAGAGCATCTACTTGAACTCATCCAGTTTGGTGCTCTAACCACCCTTACACATTGTTTCTCCTTCATCTTTGCGTGTGCTTGAGTGATCAAGGAAAGGTTTGGTGTTTACTACAACCCAAAGAAGGAGAAGAATCAAGGAGGAGAATCAAAAGGTATATGTACTGTTATACCATGTTCATATAATTTGCTTATGCATGCATTCAAAATTCTGGCTTTTTGGGATGTTATGGGATCGAAATTTAGATTTCGACACTTCCGCTGCTTTATCGTACATATGATGCATAAATCCGTGTCCCCCAATAGATGCATGATAGAATTAAATAAACTAGATTATTTTTTAAGTAAAGCATTTATAAATATATGTTTTATAAATATGAAAGTGTGGTATTCATAAGAAGTACATATTAAAATATTAGTCCTTAAATATTTTGGGATGAATTTGATTGAATGACCTTACACACTAGATAAAGCGCATAAAAACTAGCCTAAATTACTAATTAAATTAAGATTAACAATTAATACAAATTTTGAATTGATTTATAATCCAAGAGGATTTGAAATTCAAATTTAGTTAAGGATATTAGAAAATAATAAATAATAAATATGGGACTTTTTTTCAAAATGTATTATTCTTAATATAAGATTTAAATAAAACAAATCCAACTTTAAAATATACTATTTCAAGAGCCAAACACTTTTTATTCTCTTCTTAGAATAATATAACTTGTTAGACCAAGGGAGTTTGTAATCGATATTTTAATGACAATAAAATATAATTACTATTAATGATTTTATTGTTTCTGATGAGCATCAATATAAGAACAAGATGTAGATTAAACACTTAAGAAGACGGTTTATGAAGTTGATAAAGAAAAGTTAAAACTTACAACTGTCAAAGTAAATATTAAGTAAAGAATAAAATAAAATAAAGACACATTATGGTCGCTCTAAATTTTGTAATGTTAATTACTATCTTATTTAGTCACTTTGATGATGATCATAAATAAATATTTTATATCACTTTATTGCATGTGGTTTTTTGGTTATCATAATTTTTTAAAATAATATTTTTAGGACAATTAGTTGACCAATATAAGTTTGTAGCTGGGAAGTGTAAGTTACATATTTAAGATGTGAGTTTGTTAACACATTAGTCGATCAAGTAGTGATATAGTCGGCCAATTTCTCTCTAAGAGACACATTGGTTGATCAATATAGTTGACTAATATGCAAGGAATAAAAATTTTGTGTAATAAATACACATTGGTTGAACAATATGATATAGTGGTCAACTATAGTGGTCAATTAATGTACGTTAAACTTGTAAATTAATTATTTCTTGATACACTGATTGACTAATGTAGGTTTGTGTTCTAAAAACCACAAAACCCGTGATTTCTAGATATTCAAATTTCCAAAACACAAAGCCTATAATTTCTACATAATGCAAAACCCCTGGTTTTTACATATGCATGCAAATTTTCAAAAATAAAAAATCCATAGATTTTACATATTCATAATTTCAATTTTTTTTTTACTAAGTTATATGTTCAACCCGATATTCATGTTTCAGATGGTCAGATAATTATACATATTTTTAAAACTATTAATCAAAACTAATATAATTAACCTATATGATTTCAATAAAATCAATTCTTAAAAGGAATAGACATTTTTATCGATAAAACTTGAATATTAATAAACAATTAGTACAGACATCAATTCAGTTTTGTTTCATTATATCACATACAATATTTAAAATTCGTAATCCTATATTGATTCAATTATCTTTTTTGAATGCTTAAAGTTTCAGCCATCAATATAAAACGATTAAGACCACCTTTCGAAAGCAAGTTAATAAAATGTTTTGATATTAATATAAGATTTTGTTTTACAAAATTACAGTATCATTATAATATATATTACTAATTATTGATAAGAATAAATTACTTATAAATTTTGTTCTATCTTTTACAAATTATAGTACCAAATTCCATCAGTTTTAAGCAAATTCCATCAATCTTAAGCCACTTAAGATAGAGATAATGAATCTATGAAGTTATAGGATCCTAAGTTCAAGAGATAGTCCAAACTCTTGTTTGTAATTGTGAATTCGAAGCCATGTAATAATGTCTGGTAGGTGATAAGCATAGAAGCTACCAATATGTACAGTTACAAAATCACAATTCTTACGAAGTGCCTCTGTGTCTCCCTCTCTCTACCTCTACTTTATTTGTGCTAATCTCTTGTTATGTCTGTTAGAATTTACAATGGATCTATAGGTCCACACGAGAAGGAAAGTTAGACCACATATAAGTCTAAGTGAGATTCCATCCTAAAACCAATTGCTGATAGGTGGAGTAGCCACTAAGCTTATATGTTAGTCTTCTTTCCTCTCTTTCTCCAACATGGGACAAACTCCCACTTTATATTTCAACACACCCTCTCATGTGTAAGGTTAATTTAAAGCCTAACACGTGACATAATCTATCATTTCGAAGTGTTAACGGCTAACATAAGAGCAACCTGCTCTGATACCATGTTAGAATTTATAGTGGACCTACGGGCTAACACGAGAAGGAAAGTTAGACCATATACAAGTCTAAGTGAGGTTTCATCCTAAAACCAATTGGTGATAGGTGGAGTAACCCACTAAGCTTATATGTTAGTCTTCTTTCCTCTCTTTCTCCAATGTGGGACAAACTCCCACTTTATATTTCAATAGTGTCGCCTCCTCTTCTTGACTTGTCTTTATCTAGCACTTGGAAATATTCCTTGGCTGAACATTTGAAAGGGACATAGAATACCCTGAAGTAGGTCATGTGCTTCTTCACTGCTCCCCTCCAATCGTTATCCAATAACATGTTACTATACTACACCATGGATTTTAATTGGTGAACTTGGTGTTTGATATTGAAGGGTGATTATGCAAACGTTCTTGTGAATGGTTACGGGAAAATTAAAGGTAAAAATAATGTTCAAGAAATATTCTAGGTTGTGGAATCTGAGAGAGCCGGAGGTCTGTGCATGCATAAGATGCATAAAAGATATAAAATTGAGGGCAGGAATAGGAAGCTATAGAGAGATCTTTAACAATTCCTTTCTTGTTTATTCAAAAACTTCACAGACCAACAGTATGATATGCAGCAACACTTCAACATATACAACTTTATTGCAATTAATTTATCAAACCGTAAGAATTTCGGCTCTTGCTCTTCCTAGTTTCAATCATGTTAGTTCTGACTTTAACTAAAGTTACTGTTTTAAATGCCATATTCCTTATTATCAGAGCCAAATACTCCACCAATTAAAATGAATAATCCTCAAAATTAGAGAGGAGATAAAACCTAATCGGATATATACCATTTTTTGAGTAACGTACCATTTTAAATATATAATAATTTAATTCTCAAATGAATTTTTATTTCAGTGCAAGTGGCTATTTGTAATATCCCTATTCGAGGTGGGATTAGGCTCTAGAAAAATAACGAAAGAGAAGAGAATTGTAATTCAAACAGGATTCTCCATATTGCTTCAAAATTAAAATTACAAAAATATAAACTCAAAGATCCTAAAAATAAGGAGTCACAACTTCCACTATTTTTCTAATGGACCACTACTCTAAACTGACTCAAGACTTAGTCAAATGAAGTAATTACAATAATTGTGAAATTAGAACTGAAATACACGACTCAAAGCTGGTGATCCTTAAGCCTAATTGGAGTTTTATGATTTCTTTTGGGTTTTTGTTGCTTTGGGCCATCCGTAGGCATTACAACACTTCCTTGTTCAAATTGGGCTTTGTCCTCAAAGCCCAAACCAATCTGGCCACTTAAACGAGGAAAAGCACGTGAAAGCTAACTAGCTTCTTCCCAAGTTGCATCTTCCAAACCCAAATTATTCCATTGAATTAACAATTCATGAACTTCCTTCCCTTACTGCAAAACAATTGTTTCATCCAAAATCCTCTAAGGCAAAAAGACAAGTCAATCACCCGAATCAACAACAAGTAGAGCTAGTGGAGTCTGGGAGGTCACTGCAGTGTTGTAGGAGTAAGGAGACATGAAAGATAGGGTGAATGTGAGATGTGGTTGGGAGTTCCAAATGGTAGGCGACATTGCCGATTTTTCGAAGCACCTTGAAGGGACCGTAGCAATGCAGTGACAATTTTTTAGATGACCGGCGCTTCGCAGAAATTTTATCAGTAAGCCCGCAATTTAACATATACATAGTCACCTTCCTGAAATTCAATGCGAGCTTGGTGTTTGTTAGCTTGGGTAGCCATTGATTGTCGGGTTGCTTTAAGTGTGTCTTTGAGAGTCCGAAGAATGGATTCACGAATGGTGAGAGTGGAGTCAATTGATTCAGTGTTGGATGAGTATGGCGTGTAATAGGGGACAGTGGGAGGGGATCAACCAAAGAGGGCTTGAAAGGAGGACATTTTAGTGGCACTGTTGTAGCTTGTGTTGTACCAGAATTGGGCTAGATGTAGGTACCGAATCCACAGTTTTGGTTCATCACTGATAAAACAATGAAGGTAAGTTTCAAGGATTTTGTTGACAATTTCAGTTTGGCCATCGGTTTGAGGGTGATATGCACTGCTAATTTAAGGGTAGTATCACATTGCTTAAAGAGTTCAGTCCAGAAATTACTAAGGAATAGAGGGTCACAGTCAGAGACTACTGATTTTGGGAGGCCATGGAGCTTGTAGATGTCAGTGCGGAAGATAAAGGCGAGGTAGGCTGCAGTAAATTTGGGGGGTAAAGAAATGAAGTGGGCGAACTTGGAGAGGCGATCAACAATGACCCAAATTGTAGTCTTGCCATTGGAGATTAGAAGATGAGTAATAAAGTCCATACTGATATCTTCCCAAAGTTAGGATAGGAAGAGGTTGAAGAAGACCATATGGCTTGTGATTATGGCATTTGGAATTTTAGCAAACTGTGCAAGAACGAACAAAATTCTTTACTAACGTTGACATACCTAACCAATAATAGGTGACAACAAGTCTAGCTAGAGTGTCTTTAATGCCTAAATGACCGCCAAGCGGAGAGCTATGAAATTTTAAAAGTAGTTGTTCTTGCAATTGGGAGCTAGGAGGAATGTATACCCTATTCTAAAAATATACTAAGCCATCATGGATAGAAGAAACTGAGGAGGTGGATGACCTGAGGTTGGTGATCAATTGTTGGTCTTCCGATGTGAGGAAATAATTTTTGAGTGAGGCCAAAGCCGGGAAGGTGGATGAAGTGAGTGCAGCAAAGGAGGGTAAATCGACTCAGGACAATGCATCTATGATTCTGTTCTCCTTGTCGGGTTTATATTGAATGGAAAAATCAAATCCCAGTAATTTTCGAACCCAATTCTGCTGCTCCGAATTCCAAATGGTTTGAGAAAGAAGATGTTTCAAACTTTGCTGATCAGTGTAGATGGTAAATTTTCTACAAAATAAATAGTGACACCATTTTTGTACTTCCTTGGTGACAGCAAATAACTCTCGGTTGTAGGTTAAGGCAGCCTGCATTTGAGGTAATGATTTCTTACTGGAAAAAGCAATAGGGTGATCCTTTTGAGAAAGAATAGCCCCGACTGCGACCCCAGAAACATCAATGGACAATTCAAAAGGCTCTGAAAAATCTAGTAATGCTAGAATAGGGAGATTGGTCATAACTGATTTGAGGCACTTAAAGGCAGCGGTAGCAGCTATACTCTAACTAAACCTGTTGGACTGTAATAAATTCGTAAGAAGGCTAGCAAGAGAGGCATAATTGCGGACAAATCGACGGTAATATCTAGTGAGTCCAAGAAACCCATGCAAGGCCGAAATAGATAAAGATGTGGGCCAATTCAGAATGGCATGTATCTTGTTCTTATCAACACTGACACCAGTTGCAAAAATAATATGGCCTAGATACTGAATACTGGGGATAACAAAAACACTTTTGGTGAGCTCAACAAAAATTGGTGAGAAGATAACTGGATAAAAACCTGGTGTAAGTGATCCACGTGTGAATCCCAGTCAACACTATAGATAAGGATATCGTCAAAGAAGACCAAGACAAAGTGTCGAAGGAACTCCCTGAATAGATCATTCATGGCAGCCTGAAAGGTAGATGGGGCGTTAGTAAGCCCAAAAGGCATAACAAGAAACTCATAATGCCCATCACAAATCCAGAAAGCAGTTTTGTGGGTAACTTTCGACATTACTTAAATCTAATGATAACCCGAGCGCAGTTCAATGTTGGAAAAAATGGTGGCACCATACAGTTCGTCAAGTAATTCATCAACTGTCGGTATAGGAAACATGTCCCGAATGGTGATAGCATTAAGGGCCCTATAATCCACGCAAAATCGCCAAGTTTAGTCTTTTTTTCGGACCAGTAAAACAGGGGAGGAGTATGAACCTATGCTAGGTAGAATACTTCCATCTCAAAGCATGTCAAAAATTAATTAAGTCATGATTTCTTTTCTAGTAATGGGGGTAACGGTAAGGCTTAACATTGACAGGTTGGCTATTAGTTTGGAGGTGAATTTGGTGGTCATGTCGTCGTAAAGGGGGGAGGGATGTGGGAGTTTAGAAAAGGTGAACAAATGGATGTAAGATAGATTGGAGATCTGGGTGAGTTATGGGGTTGGGGTTGGGTAGAGTAGGTGTTGAGAGGTGGGGGTCATATGATAGACCATATAGAGAGTGTACAGAGCCAGTTTGTAAAAGACGAGAAACTTCTGTGGTGGATGCTTCTTCAATGGATGATGGCCCAGTGAATTGAATCTAAGTTTCTCGATGATAAAACCCCATAACAGGAATCGAGAAATCAATCATAATCGGGCCAAGCGTGCTCAGCCACCAGACGCCTAAATCTACTTCTGCTCCTTCAATTGGAAGAACCAAGAAGGGAATAGAGAAACTGTGGTTCTGGATGGTTAACATAACTCCTGTACACTGACCTTGGCAATGTAATTGGTCTCCATTTCCCACCATTACTGGAAATTGAGGTATGGAAAGTATAGGTAATTTCAGGAAATTGGTAACATGAGGTTGTATGATGTTATGTGTACTGCCACAGTTACTGAGGATGGAAAAGGATTGGCCTTGAATTGTGCCTTGCAATCGTAAGGTTTTAGTAGTGTTGAGTCCAAGGTAAACAGCCAGTGATAAATGGATTGAGGCATTTGATGGTGGTGTATGTTTGGTTAATCGGTCGGATGGGGCGGGTGGTTCTTCGGGGTCCGGGTATGTGATGAATGGAATCTCGAAGGGATTATTAGGAAATTCAAGTAAAGGGGTGGTAACTTCATCAGGGTCATTGGTGAGGAGTGTGAAAAATTGTGGTGATTTACAACGATGCCCAGGCTGAATTTGTCATCAAAATTAAAACAAAGCCCTTGGGAACAACATTGCTGCATTTCAGTGGGGCTTAAGCGACGTACAAGAAGTGAGGGACGTGGACGAGGATGTGCTAGTAGTAATGGTGCGGAAATGGGGGGTGGTGGAATTGGTTTTGTGGTTGTAGGCAACATTGGATGCCGAGAGACAAAGGTAGCTCAGGGTCGGTGGTCATTTATCTTAGCTTTGATAAGTTTTTCCAGGCCAATGGCTTCAGCTAAGGGAAGTGGTTTATGAATTGCTAACTCTTGTTGGATTTCAGTTTTCAGGCTAGGGAGAAAACAATTGAGAAAAGCAATGTGTGGCAAACCCACAATGCAATTACTGAGGTTTTCAAAATTTGCTCGATACTCAATGACGGTGCCAGTTTGACGGAGTTTGAAGAGCTTGGTGATTCTCATAGGTTGATGGACCAAAACACAGTTGGACAGCCTTGGTAAATGCTTCCTAGGTTGTAAATTGTTCATTTGAGTGCATCCACTTGTACCAACTAAGAGCCTAGCCAGTGATATAAAATGAGACTAGGGAAATTCTCTGCTCTGCTGGAATTTGATAATAAGAGAAATATTGCTCAGCTTGAAAAAGACAGTCTAAGGGATTAGATCCATCAGATAAGGAAAGGTGTATTTTGGGGAGCTTAATAGGAAAAGGTGGATGTGGTTTTGACAAAGGAATGTGGATGGTGGAGTGGGAAAAGTTCCAACATGTATTGGATTTATGGGGTGGGTGGTGTTGTGGTGATGGAAGTGGTTGTTGGCTGTGAGGGATGACCCAGTCGGTTATGGAGATTGTGAACCATAGCAGTGAGAGATTGAAGATTGGCTAGAATATGTCGATTGGTTTCTTGATTTTGATTGATCTGTACTTTATGTTCATCCATCTGTACTTAGTTTTCATTCATCTGTAATTGAACATCTTTCAGGGCTTCAAAAAGGAGGGCAACTAAATCATCCATGGACGATGAAGTTGTCGTTCCTTGTTCTTGCCTAGGAGGCATGATGCTTCTCTCTCAACAAAAGCACCAATGTAATATCCCTGTAAAAAATAACGAGAGGGAAGAGAATTGTAATTCAAATAGGATTCTCATTACTGCTTCAAAATTAAAATTACAAATAAATAGACTAAAAATCCTAAAATAAGGAGTTACAACTTCCACTATTTTTCTAATGGACCACGACTCTAAACTGACTCAAGACTTAGTCAAATGAAATAATTACAATAATTGTGAAATTAGAACTGAAATACACGACTCAAAGCTGATAATCCTTAAGCCTAATTGGAATTTTATGCTTTATTTTGGGTTTTTGCTGCTTTAGGCCATCTGCAGGCATTACATTGTCGTTTGAATATATGCTAAATAAACATTCAGAGTAAGCAATAACTCGTTAACTATATGTTTTAGATGAATTGCCTGATAAGTTTACCATTCAAAGGGTCAAAAACATAGTAAGATATTCAATTCAATTAATTGGTAATGAAAACACATCCACACTAATTATTACAAAGTTTTGTGAGTCTTGTACAGTTTCACATATTTAATTTGGAAATTCAGACATATAACCTCTATTATTAGAAGTTATATGGAGAGTCTCTGCTACCATTGAACTGTCCAAGCGTAATAAGATATGAATTTTACTAGAAAATAACTTGGCTTAACTGTGCTACTGTTTCATCTAAAGCATAAAAATATAGTTTTTCTTTATCTGATATATCAAATATTACTTTTTTTGTCATAAAATGAAAGAAAAATAGATTATATTGGAATACTAGTAAAAGTAGGATGCAGATAAGCATCATGTGCCTTTGATATCGAAAATTATAACGACGATACTTGCCGACTTGAAAGGAAGACTCCACACAACATTTCCAAGAAGAAATGTCGTGCCCATTGTATTGACATATCTTAAAATTCACATCATCGTTGTGTTTTTTGGCCAAAACATTGATTACTTCACCAAATATGTGTATATACAAAATTCAAACTCAATCAAATTAGGTCTCACTCACTAAATGCCTAACAATGTCATAAACATACTTAAGCATACAAGTTGGATATAAACTACACCCTGCGAAGCACTATGGGTATGTTGGCAAACAAAAACTATGCTATAGTGATAATTGATGGTGTATAGAAGTGTAATAAGTTGGTTATAATTTGAACGCTGATTTATAATGTTTTCGTGAGTAGTAGTCTAAATACTCCTGCCAGATAATGTCAAAAGTAGTTTCAATATAAACAATTCAATTTAAAGTTGGTGTAAAATCATTCTTCTTTGCATAGGATGAATTAGGAGTTTCAAACGACTCCCACACATGTTTACATTTTAGAAGAAATCTGTAACAATAATATATTAAGAGAGGAAGGTTGTACCAAGAGATGAAGCAAGAAATAAGCTATAAGGAAAGACCCAAAACATCCATTGTGTCTTACAAAAAATGAAGTGCTAGGAAAGTTAAAGACATCTAACTTCAAAAAATAGACCAAATAGTCAATGTACAATTTTTTTTCCTGAATTCAAATATTTGAAGATAAGTTGTTTGATCTTTTTACTTATATTTCATCCATATCTGTCAATAATGCATATATCCAAATTCTTATGCTCATAGTCCCACTAAAACGTTCGCTATCAAGACTTGTTGGGCCCCGATTCCTTTTCTCTGGTAAATAAGTTGTCTAATTTTATTTTGAGGTTTAATTTGATATTTTTAATT
>JANZXV010000211.1:4098152-4112911 GCA_027576455.1 Erythroxylum roigii | reverse complement strand
GGATTAAGTAGTTGGGTTCCGGATTCGGGATCCAACAGATATGGTATCAGAGCAAGAGTGGAAATGCTCTGATTTAGTTTGGTTTTTCTAAGAGGTTGGATATCCGATAATGGGTTCCAACAAGACTTGTCGTTTGCCAAATAGAAAATTAGTTTCATGGTTTTAACTAGGGATGCCTTGGCATGAAGAGGAAGGGCCAAGGTGTAGTGTCAAGGCTAGGCCAGGCTCGAATGGATCAAATATTCTGCTAAAGGTCAAAGTCCAAAGTTTTGGCCTCGGGGTGTGGGATAAGCTACAAACGATTGAGAGTCTCCTAGTCATGTTGTAGCATAACTCAACTCTTAATATAACTATATTCTCATAATATATGCCTTGGACACATACTTGTTGCGGGCTCCTAGCAGACAGGGATGGCAATGGCCAGCGTATGGATTATTCTCGGTAATTTTTATAAAATACTTTTTTAAAATTAACAGTATAAAATAATTTTCTTTTTAATTTGATCTAACTTAATTTGCTTAAGTTTAGGCATGTCCGAAACTCAACTCTTCTAAGCAAAATATCTGAATCTGGACTCATAAGTCAACTCTTTACCATCCTTAATAGTAGATAGCTAAATTTTCGATGGTTCTCATATTGATATTGTTTCACAAATAGTTATTATGTAAAATAAAATTCTATATTAACATTGAGAAAGAGATATATAATAATGGTAGCTTTCAAAGTCATTAAAATTAATTTTATCTAAATTATCTTGACGTGCCATATAAAAGTACTTTAAAAAATATTGACTATAATAATCATAAAAATTATCAAAATAATACTCATATAATTGCGTCTATTGATTTAATCATTTAATACACTCAAACAATGTAGCACCATATATGAATAATAAAATCACGTCCAATTGATTAAAGATGAACTAAAGCTAATACTAAATTATAATTTTTTATAGCTCTAGTTAAAATCAAACTATACTTTTTTTTTCATTTTATAGTTCCTTTTGTTCCATTCAAATTATATTTTTAACATTAAAACTCCATTTTATCACAATATTCTTATCCAATTAATCTTATAATTTCAACTAATTGGTTTCCAATGTTTTGATTCATTTTTGTCATGGATGCTTCAATTTATTTATCATATCACAATTATTCACCAACATATACTGTAAGTTTAAATTTTCTTATAGTTACTATATGTAACTTAATTTTCTTTCTAATTAATCTGTTAATGTTATTTACTAAAATTTATCATCAAATTAGTAAGAGTTAAGGATGTTAAATTATGTAAATTTTTTAATTTAGTTTAATAATAATATTTATAAATAAACTATGAAAAAGTTTATTGATTTTAACTGTTCTAATAAAGTTTAAATTAATTTTTAAAAAGTATAGTTGATTTTTAACTAAGACACTAATTTCATGTATGAAATAATCCTATTTTAAAATGATTTTATCTATGAAATACACTTGAAACATGTTACATGAATAGCTTAACATGACAATACTATAAGTGAGTTTTGGAAATTTAGACATAGTCCAAAAAATAGAGCTTATCGAGTAATCAAGCCCACATTATACCTTTACTAGAAATGTATCAATGTTCCAATGTTAAATATTGAGAATACATGAGAGCTCTCCCCATCATTGATCTTAAAGATTTTAGCATAGTCAATAAACAAGTACACTTAAAAATTTGCAGCCCACCTCACAGGATTCCATATCATATTTGGTTCATGTGATAGTAAATTGAAATTACCAATTCTACTTAGGCTAAAGTTTTAACTATGGCTTAAGTACATATGGTTAAGCTTCTCTAAAGTATACCACAGATTGTTAATAACTTACTTTGCTTGGCATGTCTATTAGCAACACATATACCTGATTCTGCACGTTTTCTGAAACAAAAACAATTGAAGCGAACGCTGAGCTGTTGTGGTTTTATTTTTGGGTATAAAAACCGTTCATGTGTGTAGGGATAGCATACACCTTTGCATGTCCCGACATTAATGGCGTCATTATTAATCGAACCCCTTATAAATCACCTCCCCACAGCACTCATAAAAGAACTATAACCTACACACCTAAAGATAAATTACGATATCATTAAGATACATGTAAATATTAACAGCTTCAGATTTTGAATTTTTTAATGATAATCACATGTTTAAACCCATCTCCATGTGATGTCTTGTGAGGTGTGAGCTGGATACACAAAGGTGTATAAGTATGTAGGTTCGGTTTGATATGTAATCTATTCTCTCAATTATTGTAAATGCTTAGGACCCAAAAGGAGCCCTATGAGGAATTCCTTTTCTTCTTCTTGAATTGGAATGCGGTGGAGGTAGAGTAGGAGTCGTGTCTTTTTGTTGGCTCCTTCCTTCACGCAATTCTTCTTCCTCTTCCTTTAACTCCAATCCTCTTCCCATTCTTTCCTTTCTCCCTTCTGTTTTTTCATCCTGCTTCGCGCTCAAGGTAAAGTTCGCATCTCCATTCCTCTTTATTCCTACCAACTATAAATTTTGTACAACATAAGTAAATATGTATGCATTTAAAATTAGAGCAAAAACAAGCACATGTTACAATGCTACTTATTATACCTCCCAAAGGGGAAGATTATGTGAATATAACAGTAAAGATGGTAAATCTAATCTATGTATTTTTCCTATTTTGAGCAATGGCTGTTGACTATACATGGTTAACCAAATCAGATAAACGAAGACGAGGATTGGTGGTAGCTAGCTAGAAACATGAAATGGGGTTTGATTGTCTTAATGATAATTAATTAAGAATTAGCGAGAGAATTGAAGATGGAAGAAAAGAAAAGACTGACCTTACAACCCAAAGAACAGAAACGAAAGGTGTCCAAGAGACTTCTACCACATATCTCGCACAAATGAGAGCCTTTACCGGTGCTACTGTTGCTGCTCTTAGGCTGTGGTCTCTCATTTAGGAAAAGAACTCTCGCGCTGTTTATAACGTAAGTCTGAACCCCACTAATGTCCAAAACCTTCTGAATCTCAGCAACCCTAACAACATCGTGATACGACGACCGTCTGATCTGTAACCACACCCGTTTTCAGAGATGTATCATCACAGAGAAAGAGCACAAAGAAGGAGAAGAATAAAAAAAAGAAGCCTACTTGAAGAACATAATGGTCTTTGTGGGTTGAAGATCGGCAATAAAAGCAGAAAGCATCGTCCATATCGTCGGAGTTGCAATCGATACAGAACAAGTTGCACTCGGAACGAGGAGCATCTTGGTGTCTGGGACAAAGGTTGAAGAATGCTGTCCCTAACAATGACTCTAACCATGGTGGCACTAGCATTCCTCCTTCCTGCAACTCTCACCCACCCCACCATTGATATATACGAATAAGACATAATCTTTCTATCTATCTAGCTATCTTTAACAAAATATCATAACCAAACAGCCAAACCACACATAAATTAAAGACTGAAACTTTAAAGGATACGATCCCATTTTCATTACCATTTGTGAAGAAAAAAAGGATAATGCAGGAAGTGGATCAGTTAGCTTCTTCGATCCTTATCGAGTAGGTGAGATAGAGAAGGAGAGAGGAAATGGGGGTTGGGGGAACAACGAAGGAGAAACATAAGTTTCATCAACAACATAAAGCAGCTTACAAGAGGACAAGGTTATATTTATATCTAAAAGGGTCTATGTAAGTAACGGTTAGGATTGCTTAGCATGTTTGGTTCAAGTGGCTATTGGACCGCTGGATTAGAAGAGAGATATGATGTGTAACTTAATTTATTATATATATATACACACATACATATTGAGTTTGGAGTTTCCTCAATTATTTTTCTTCTTGCTTTGTTTTTATTGTTAAGGTACACAAAGGTCGGCAATGTATTGTAAGTAGGTAGGTTAATTAATTGATAATCTATTAAAAGGTGGAAATTAATAGCTTAATTAGATATATAGAAGGAGAAGAGAATGGAAAAGATTTTACAAATTTGTTCCCTTGCTGCTTTAAAAGTATAAGTAGATTGACTTTAAATTTGATAACGAACTTTTAAAAAGATTAACGAATTTTTAACTCTAACTAACGAACTTTTAAATCGACTATCGTAAATTAGTCTAATAAAATTGGAAGTGAATTGATAAGAATCCCTAACCAAAACTATGTGGACTCAGTTTTTCAGCTATAATGGACAAAAATTAGTAAAGGAAAGGGAAAAACAACAAGAGACAGGACCACATTTGCTGTTCTAGATACACATGCGCTCCATTTGTCAATAGCAGCAGGACAGGTTTTACTGAACAAAATAAAAGAGATAGAAAGAGTGTTAGGGTGACTGATAAGCCTGTAGAGGGTAATTAACTGAGTTTTATCTATAGCTTTCCAGTCTCAAAAGAGTGGTACAGTTTTTCTCTTTTGTTCCTTCGTTTTATAAATATACAGAATAAGGATTCACAGTTTCTTTTCTTTTGTATGTTATGGAGCAAGTGTTTAACATTCCTTTCCTTCTCTTTACGCTTTAAGCTTCGATTAAACATTCAAAAAGAAAATATTTATGTTGCCCTAAGTATATGTGATCTCAAAGTTAATTTACTGGTTGTCTTCGTGGGTGGTCTAAGTTGCATCTTTTTGTTAGAAAACAATTGATTTCCATTCCAATCGAATCATATATGACATGAAGTCGTATCCAAAGCTATAATTAATCACTAATCTTTCTAAGCTACCAAACTTTGAAACACGTTCCCCTTTTTTTTCTCATTAATTGCGTATACTGGTCAAAAGAAGATCATAAGTACATAACACTCGAGGCTTGTAACTATTTTGACATTTCGTTTATAAGAGTAATACACGTCCGTTTCAATTTGTTTTTTGCCTTAAAGTAATTGATAGACATATTTTATGAGATGATAATAACAAATTAATATATCAAAACTCTATGGTAAATTTGGAATGATACATCATAACGCACAAGGGAAGCTCTCCAGATTTGCGTAAAATCATGTGAGTTTGCTTATGATGAACTCAAAAGTGTATTCACAAATTGTGATTAGTTTTTATGCCTCGTAAGTATTCGTAGTTTTATAAAAGGATGTTGCGTTTTTAATGAATGCTTAAGCTCTCTTTTGCTAAAACTTTCATCACAAAGCTTTTGTTTGATGTTATTGAGGAAATGTAAATTCCTTTGAATTATCCTTCTATTTTATTAAAGCCTTGGATGAAATAAATGATGAAACTACATTTCATGTGTATTATGTCTTTAAACCAAGAAAGCCTTTTTGGTTACACTAAGATGTTGTGGGATCATACTATTATCCTTTATTAACATCTAATTATATTCATTTTTGACACGAAGATGATTATATTCATATTTTTTACGCGAAGATGATTTTTATAGTATCAAAAAAAATTCTTTAAGTATATCTGAGTGTATTGAAATGAGATTGATGTAAGTTATTGTTTGAATAATTTGACACATTGAAGATCTACAACTTGGAGAAAGAAATAGTTTCCAAATCTTCTAGTTTTAGATCTATAGGGAGATGATAGTAACTTGACATTCATATCTGCATGCAAAAGGTAGGGTCTCATATTGTCAAGTATACATATGTTTGTCTATGTAAACTTACTATTTATTCATATTGGTTTACATTTTTATTTTGGATCTTCTTAATATGATTAAAGGATTTTATTGAATATTAAGCATAGAATGTCTAAAACACATTTATGCTAATTGAAGATAAAGATGAAATAAAGATCATCTAAAGTTTCAATTTTAGAGGATGACCAAGGCAATTTTTGTGCATGATTTCAATGATCAATTGCATGCGTTAAATGAATTGAAACCATGTTGATGTTGAAGCTTTATTGCATTATCCCAAGGAGATATGGTGCAAAGCATATTTTGGTATAAATACTAAATATGATTGTGTGGATTATAACATGAGTGAGACTTTCAATAGTTAGACCTTAGGGTCGAAGATTACAATAATAACTTTACATTGCCTTGTATCCTTCATCAAAAATTATGTTATTACTTGTGATATTTTAGAGTTGGTTAAATGGAAGTTATTTGGCATTGAAATTAGGCTACAACTATGTATTTACTTGTAGCCTTTCTTTATGATTAAGATGATGGATGTGATGATGACTTCTTTGAGATGAACTACTTATTAAGTTGATAAGGAATTTAGTATAGAATATTATTGGTTTACAAGGATAGAATTATGTTTAGAGCTTTAAGTTGATTTACAAAATTGATAGAATTATGTTTAGAGCTTTAAGTTGATTTACAAAATTGATATTATTTGGTATTGTTGATGTTTAGAGCTTCCAACATTTTCTTTTGAAAAATTAATTTTCAAAATTCATTAATGTGAAATTAGAAAGTTTATATATTTGATATCCATTAAGGAGGATAGTATTCACTATAATACAAAAATAAATATAATCAATGCCATGAAAGTTGATAATATATTTGTCCATACAACTTACAAATTACTACAATGTAACACCAAATTTGATAAAGTTCATGTCCTTCAAATTTTCAATATATAGAGTCAACAAATATACCTAAAAATGTTATTATTATATAAGTAAATATCATACTTTGTAATCTTCTTATCACTTTCTTTTCGGCCAATTCACTCTGTAATAACATATTATTGATGCACTTACTGTATTTTAATTTCTTGTTCTCAAATTTTGACTTTTTATCTGCCCTTGTTAATTAAATTATAATATATTTCATCGTTTCACCGAAATCTTCATCCACTCATATGAAAAAAAATTACATCCATCTTCCTACAACAATATGGTAACATAAAATATTTATTATCAAATAACTATTTTATTATTACTAATTAACCTACCTTATAATTAAGATACTCGTAATTTTTAAAAAATTGCCAATGATTTAAGAATTCACTACAGGGATCCGCTTTCACATCAATAAAAAATTTGCTCACTTTTGACTTGATTTGGAAAACTCATCATTTATTATTACGCTTGATTCAGCCTGAATCTGCTGAGACTGAACGTTACTGCTTGGATCTATAATTCTGACAGATTTTGCTGTAGAAAACCTGCAAAACAATGGAAGGCACGCCGGGAGTTGACTGTCGGCAGGCCCCTTCGACGTTCAATTTAGTCTTTATTATAAAGTTTTGGTCGCTAAGAACAGAGAGGATTAGGGTTGCAATCTCGTACCTGTATCATGGCAAGATAGTACCTTATATATGGAATAGATACTAGGTTTAGGTCTTTATGTAAGTCTTTACGTTTGCATGGGAGACTAATACCTGTGAATGAGCCATGGACATGTGAACCTGGGCTTGAGCCTGGGCCTAGCACAACCGACCTAACCAATGCTTAACAAAACCTAAATAAAACCTAAATCAACATTGCAACTATCAATTTACCTATAAGCATGAGTATCATTTTTGGGATAGAACAAATTTCCTTGAATTGAAGACATCACTAAACATTAACAGGTGATAATTTGTCTCATACTCTGATCATGGTAAATTGATAATAGAATAGAAAAAATTTCAAGTGTCTCGTACTCACAGAGCCTACGTCAACTAGGGAGTGTGGAGGGATAGAGAAGAAAACAGCCTGAGAACCTGACTTCACAGAGAGCAATGCCGACGAAGCAGTGAAGACGTTACTCGTGTTTTTATGGGAATAATGACAGGAGATGTTTGTTCATTTTGACAACCTAGGACACTGACTGACTTTGATTGTTTAGATGACAAAAATACAATATTACCCTTACTTTCCTTACTTGCACTATGCACGCTACGACAGCGAAGCGTGTATTGTCATTTGTCAGAACTACGTCTTATTATTCTAGTAGGACATAAACTGTACAGGCATTCGTACTTAGCTTCTGTTGTTTTAGTTGACCTGTAATTTTTCGTAGGCCCGATTGGCAATCATACAGCTGATTTAACCAATAAATAGATAGCATTTATCTTAAATAATGTGACGAAATTAACTATTTAATATTAGTTATTTATGTATAAAATAATTTATAAGTGCATGATTTAAAAGAATAAAAAAGTTATAAAGAAATAAATATTATATTTTAGTATTTTTAAAATGTTTTCATAAAAATTTAAGTTTTAAATATTTAATTTTACAAAAATTAAATTTATACTCTAAATAATAATAAGAATAATAATTGTGAGAGTTTGAACAAAGTTCCATTTCTCTCTCTCCCCCCTCTCCTCTTTCTGAGCCCCGTATCAATGAAGATTAAAGTACTTAGTGTTTGGTGAAAGGAAAGCAATAATAAAAAATAACAGCTTGAGTCATTTGTAATAACTTTTGAGTATAATTGTCTTTTCCTCCTTTAATTCGAGTAAAACGCTCCTCTTAAGAGCATTTTCAATAAACAATAGATTGAGTTAAATTCATTAACTCAATTAGTTGATTACCAAACATAATTATCAAAATTTTGACATGATCAAATAATCAAATAACTCTCGATTTATCAAAAAATAGCTAATCAATTATTTACCGAATAAAGCCGCATACTAGTCGATCATTTGCATCATTGTTTTATATTTGTAATTTTTCATGGAAAACGTTGCAAGTCAAATAAATTGTCTGTCAAATGAGAGAAGAAAAAAAATTTAAAATTTTGAGATTAATTTAATGAAAATAAAATTTGGAGATTAAAGTCAAAATTAAAGGACTAATTTGAATTATTTTCCTTTTAAACAAGTTCCTGATGAATGTAAAGAAAGAAGGAATTGTCTTCCAGAGTTAAAAAATGCTTCTTTGCATAATAATATATTATGATATTATTCAGTGCTTACCCAAAAGATAAAGGTCAGTATAAAGAATTACATACGATCCCACGGGAGACAATATAATACTTGTGAATCTTTAAGGCACTGAACAAAATCATAGGTCTTACACACTATAACTTGTGGAAACATGGTATACACTTTCAAAGCTTTGAGGACCAATCGTGCGAGCCAGCCACTTCGTGTCTTAGGATACCACAACCGGTTTTTGACAACGTGAACTCCAAGTTTACCGCATCCTTTAAACTATTTCAGTCATTTTCAGATGCCCAAGTTTAGGTATGCTATACTAGGCTAGCCCATCCACAATTTCAACACCCTATCCTTACCACCAGAGGCTACCTTCTCACCGTCTGGGCTCCAATCAACAGCATATACCTAGTGACAATGCCATAAGAACTATTAAGAAACTGTTAACATCAATCAATAAAAACCATGTAAAACGCTTTGCTTGGAGGTATATAGAAGCACCTCATCTGCATGGCCTGGAAGATCTTGTTTCAACTTCTGGGTCCTTATGTCCCAAACCTTCAAAGTAGAGTCCTTGCTTCCACTTAAAAGAAGCCTACTATCTGCAGACCAGCTGCAGAGAGCCATTGTAACGAAGCTGTCAGTTTACATTAAAGGTAAAGAGAACACAAAAATCATGGAAATAAGTATGGACCTGATCTGGTAAACAGGTCCAACATGGCCTCGAAAAGCAGCAACAAATTTCCCAGTAACTCCATTCCATAATTTGACCGACTTGTCAAATGATGCGCTAGCCAGCCATTGCCCATCAGGTGAAAAGTATACATGATTCACAAGCTATAATCACAATGACACAACCATTACTACAACTCGGATATATGAATAAATTGATATATCTACAGGTCGTGTGGACGTTGGAATGAGGCTGAGGAATATTGTCAATGGGAACTGTCTCATAAGGAAAATATCAATTCTCTAAGGATCCATAACAGATGAAAACCAGAAAATTCCAAAGTGTTCATAGACGACAAGCCGCTACAATGGAAGCCCCATAAAATGAGGTATCAAAAAGAGAATAATATGCTGACTATCAGGATACAAATAATGGAAAGTGTCACCAAAAAGATATTACTATAGTTTTCAACTTTCATGTCTAGCACAATAATCATCTAAGAACAGGTAAAAAATCACAGAAGTGATACCTGTTGATGACCTGTCATTCGAGTTTTGGGATGTTTACTGACAGCAGGTTCCCAAAGGAACATGGTAAAATCATCAGATCCTGAAACTAATCTCTCAGGTGAATTGCCTTTCATTTTGTTGTACCTTTCCAAAGCAACCTGTAAATTTTCAGTCCAGTGATAGGAAACTAGCCCACATAAGAAGAATATTAAGAAACGTTGTTGTTAAGCAAAATGTAGCAAACAGCAAGATACACTAGGCATCTCAGCCACATAATGTAAAATAAGTGGACCTTCTTCCAGAATATTATGAAGCATGACATAAGCAAAAACGTTTTCAATTTTTGATAGATGAAGTGAAAATATAGCAAAAGGTCCAAGACCTGTTTATCAATGTAACTAAAGGAGATGTTAAGCATCAAGTCGACCTTTGTGGACTCGAGGGAATTTTCTTGAAAAAGGGCATGAAACTTACTTGCGATTTGATTATAAATGCCTAAAACCATGAGAATGGAAAAACAGACTGCCAGCTTCAATTGCAAATAAGAATGAATACCTTCTTCATTTCCTCGGGAGAAGAATACATTTTCCCAGTATGATCAAAAGCCCCTGTTCGGAGAACATATTCTGTACTCAATGCAAGAGAGTTAACCCAATGCCCGTGACCCTACAAGTACCACGTACTTAAGATGAGGTAGTGCAGTATGTAGATGAAAAAAGTTAAGCATACGTGAGCATTTGAATTTTAATTTTGATTCACAAAAGACAATAATATGACAGACAATCTAATTAGGAGCTCTATTCTTTGACAAAAAAATAAACCAACACAACTCCATACGACAGCTGAGAGAAATATATCCCAACAATACTGCTGAATAAACAATTTAAGGGGCTATTTCATGAAGACAAGAAATTACAGGAAAAAAATTCCACCTTCAATTCACGAATCAGCTTGCCTTGTGATGTTTCCCACATTTTGATCGTGCAATCCTGAGAGCTGCATAAGAAGGAATCAAAGATGCTAGTAGTACATATTGCTGAAGGTTGAATAACAACCATGGGAACAAATGTTTCAGAAAACATAATTGTCTGAGAAAGCTCGAAACTTAAAACAGATTTTAGTATGGCCCAAGCAACTGACAAGAATAAACAATCACTAAGTATTCAAGCTTCTATCCACAAATCAATATTCGGATGCAACATCAACCAACCAAAGTATAAGCAGTTAACACAGGTTTCAAACCGTACCCTGTATAAATTATTCCATCTCCACCCCATTTCACACAAGTTATTGCAAGTGTGTGGCCGCTAAGACAAATAACACATTTCCTCAATGTAATGTCCCATATGCGAGCATCGCCATCTTTGCTAGCACTTACAAATCGACGGCATGGAGCATTTAAGTGTAGTGGCTCCCATGAAATTCCAGTAATCCATTTCTTGTGGCCCTAAAGAAAGGAAGATCCTAATATTAGTGACCAGAAAGTTAAAGATATAATATTGATTGCATGAGTAAGAAAAAGGTGAAATTAGCCATAATTAAGCAACAAGAAACATGCTCCGTAATAACATATTAGGTCCCTACTGTAGCTATCCATGATTAAAGAACAAGTCAAAATGAGGATTATAGCGAAGAATGAGTTGAACATAAAGCAAGCTAAGTACGACTTTACCACAAACGGATTGCCTGATGGCTTTCCTGTCTCAGGGTCCCAACATATAATCTCTCCAGCCTTACTCCCACTGACAAGGTGCTTACCGTCAGGGGACCACGCAATACAAAGAACCCAATTCTTGTGTCCTGCATCAAAGAGAATTATTACAAGAAGGCGAAGATACAAAGATTGACCGTATACCATGCAGATATTGACATAACCCAACAGGTGTACACTAAGAAACATATATTAGCACCAAACAGTGAAGTATGAAAAGATTATTATACACATTCTCTTGTCTAGGAGCACCTACAATGAGCACTTCAAACATGGAATCAAACATAAAAATATAAATATTGATTCGAACAATAAGATCGAAGTTATATATGATCAGAAGGACAGTTGAACCTGTACATGTAAACATTGGGGTCTGTGTATTAAGATCCCATAGACGAACATTGGTGTCCCCAGAACCGCTTGCCAAATGACGCCCATCAGGACTAAACGCAACTGACAATACAGCTTCTGCATGACCTGCATAATCACTCAAAAAAAAACATTTAAGGAAAAGTTTAAATGATAAAAACTGCAAGGTGATAATTTTGTCAGAGAACTTAAACGCATTAATATGAAATTGCTATACAACTAAGGCAAAATGAAAGAAATGAATCATTTTTAGACAAAAGAAAATGGACAAAAGGAATTTCCACAACTAATGCCACTATGTTAGAGGGCCTGTCACTCATACCAGAACAAGGCAGAGAAGATATAAGCTAGAATCTCCACATTTTGAATTTCAAGGACTACGCACAGAAACAAGGATATGAATAACTTCCCGTGTTTAGCACAATATATGTGGAGAATATAAGCAAACCAATATCTTACCAGCAATAGTTGCTGAGCACCGATTAACAGGACGGATTCGAAAGACAGCTTGCGGTTGATAAACTATTGAAAGTACCTTTTCCACGGAGACTGCAAATGAAAAAACAATCAGCATTTAAACTGGAGCAGTAGTAAGCAATCAAAAGTTTGAATAGTAAAATTGTCCTATGAAGAAAAGTGCTTTGTACACGGGATACACTAACCTTTGTTCTTCTGCAAATAGACTTCAAGCGGTACAACAAGCTCCTGATCAGAGATGTAGAAAGCGTACGGTAACTTTTCCTCCTGAACATATCATAGTGCAGAAACCGTCATGAGCTGGGAATTTTCTAATAATCAAAGGCGTCATAAACAGAAAAGAAGCATATTTTCCAAACTTCAGGACTAAAAGCTTACTTCTTAAACTAAAAACCCAGTTCCCACCAAGCAAATCGGCCCAGAAGTATAAGGGAACGATATAATAACAACAATGAAGGAAAAGGAAACAAACAGGATCTAGGTTTTCTTTGCGGCTTAAGACGAAAAAGTAAACGAAACCCGCAAGTCATACATTGTTGAGAAGCTTGTTGACGATTTGTTGGAGCTGTTGCGGAGCAGTGTTCTGTGGAAGATACAAAGGAGCTCCAAGAGGCGTCCCCTCACGGTCTGCGAATTGGCACATCACATTGTTCACTGGAGATTCTACCTCCATCTTCAACTACCGCTGCTACTTCTTTAAGAATTGAGTGTATTTCTCTGTGATTATCTAGGCATGAAAACGGTGCTGGTTGAAGCTTGATACGGTGAGACGGGGGATTGGGGGAATTAGGGGTTTTAGGAGGTTTTTTGAGTATCTTCCCTTTTTTGGGTATCTGAAGTGTCCACGATAACATATACATACGGAAGCACCATGTCCATGCGGGCTCTCAAGAGCATGATTTAAACAAAGACGGGCATTCTGTAATGGACAGGCCCTATTAATTGGTTTGGTAGACGGACGTCAAAATCTGCTGGCAGAAGCGTCAGGTTCCTAACAAGATTTCTCATTTTATTTTTCAATTTATCAAAAGATCTTGTTAAATTGAATTTTTATTTTCGGTTTCATCATGTTCTTATAATTAATAAAATCATGTTTTCTATCTCAAACTGATTTCATTATTTATTAGATAAATATTAATTATTACTAAATAATAAGAAAAACTTATGCCTATTATAATTCAATTAATTGTAATAAATGTTATCTATTTTTCAATTTGAATAGATAAAGATTATTTTTACAAAATTTATATATTTGATTATTATTTTTTAATAAATATTAAATAAGAAATTAAAATCAAATTAACTTTTTTTATGTTTTATTTAAAATAATAAAAATGTAAATAATTTAGGATTTTAGTAAATAAATATTGTCAAAATAAATCAAAAATTAAAAATACAACATAAAAAATAATGAAATTAAATCATTTAATATTATTGATTATTTTTTGATTTGAAAATCATGCCATCTTAATTCAAAGTGTTTTTTCTCTTACATCCACTTCTGTATATAAGGAGATTGCCAACTCGTAAACTTTTATTTATCATTGTGTTTGGTTCACCAGCAATTATAGATAAGGAATAAAATATTAAATTTTAAAGAATATAATAGATGAAGAATATGTATTATTTAGTTTATTTTATTTCTAAGAACTTTTAACAATGATGTGATGTTAATGTTTGATTTAAAAATATAAATTTTAAATAACAAAGTAATAACTAACAAAAATAATAAAATATCAATGAGTCCTCACTAACTACATTATTATTATTATTATTATTATAACTAAGTAATTATGTGAATCCTTTACACCCTGTTTGGAAAGCAAGGAATTGAATTCTACTATGGAATTGAATTCTATTCACTTGTTTGGAACACTTTTTTTAGCAAGAATTCAACTCATGTGTGAGTTGAAATCCATCTGCCTATGTAAATTGAATTCATGCCACAAAACACGCGAATTGAAATCTCATAGTCGTCTCCAGCAACAGCCGACCCTCCTCCTCTTCTCCCAGCAACGTTCGACGCACCAGCAACGCCTTCTCCCAGCAACGTCCGACGCACCAGCAGACGCACCAGCAACGGCCGACCCTCTTCTCCTCTTCTCCGACGCACCTCCTCTGCCTCCTTTTCGTTTAATAATAATTAATAAATAAAGAAATTAATTTCGTTTAATAATAATAATAATAATAAATAAATAAATAAATTATAAAAAACAAATAATAATAATTAATTAATAAAGAAATT
>JANZXV010000211.1:4051110-4064178 GCA_027576455.1 Erythroxylum roigii | reverse complement strand
AGGTAACGATATAACAAAACAATGATGTAAAGGGAAACAAACAGGGTCTGGCTTTTCTTTGCGCTTAAGACGAAAAAGTAAACGAAGCCCGCAAGTCATACATTGTTGAGAAGCATGTTGACGATTTGTTGGAGCTGTGGCGAAGCAGTGTTCTGTGGAAGATACAAAAAGCTCCAAGAGGCGTCCTCTGCGAATTGGCACATCACATTGTTCTCTGGAGATTCCACCTCCACCTCCACCTCCATCTTCAACTTCAACTTCTTCAACCTGCTACTTCTTTTAAGAATTGAGTGTATACTATTCTTTCTCTGTGATTATATAGGCATACAAACTGCAAGGACTTATCCGGCTTGCAATGAATTTAGAGTGTTCACGGTAACGTATAAATAGGGAAGTACCATGTCCATGTGGTTTCACTTAGAATAGAAGTTTATGAGTTGGCAATCTCCTTAATCCATTCCAGAAGTGGATCTAAGGGAAAACCTAGAAAGCATTTAGTTTTTGAATTAAGATGGGATGATTATTAAATCAAAAAATAATCAACAACATTAAATGATTTAGATTCACTTTTGTTGTTGTTGTTGTAATTTTTAATTTTTGATTCATTTTTACAATCTATTTATTTACTAAAATACTAAATTAGTTACATTTTTGTTATTTTCAAAACAAGTTAATTTTATTTTAATCTCTTATTTAATATTTATAATATTAAATATTTATTTAAAATTAATAATCAAATAGATAACAAAATTGTAAAAATAATGTGTATCATGGAATGAATTAAAATTGACACAACTTAAAAATTTTAGTTTCTAAAAAGAATATGCATTACATTACTTATAAAATTTTGCACTTTTAAAATATAATATTAAAATAATTAAATTTTGAGACATTTTAAAATAATTTTCATTTCGAGCATTTACTATTGATTAATTGAATTATATTGGTCTTAAATTTTTCTTATTATTTAGTATTAAGTAATTAATTATTAATTTATTTTAATTTATAAGAAATTATTAATTTATAAAAATCGACCAATTAACTAATAAATTGTTCGATTTTTTTTTTGTCTTAGACCAGGGTATCTACCGGCGGACTCAGTGTCCTCTCACTGGCTTATAGGCACCTCACAGGGTGGGACAGCTGACCCAAGGATTTAAGACTGCTTCATACTCAAAGTCAAAGATCAAACCCCTAACCTTTGGTTAAGGATTGATGAGTCCCTACCACTCAACCACACCTCTTGGGTTAAATTGTTCAATTTTTAATAACAAGAGTTATTAACGTAAATCGAACCAGAACGTTAAAAGTAGAACCAAAAAATTGACCTCTCCAAGGTTTTCTAAATCGATTGAGTTTTTTAATCACTTGTGAAAGCTTATTATTGATTTGAGCAACTATATCAAACGTTACAAATTATTAACCTTCTTGATTATTAATATTCGTCTTTTTTTTTCTAACCATTAACATTTATAAACTATACTTCAGAGCATGTATATTTTTGGCAGGGAATAGACAAGTTACAGACAGGAAGTTTCAGTTATCAGTAAGTTTACTGCTCATACTCTTTGGGATCACGATCTTCCAGTGGAAAAGATTATTATCCATAGATTTTACCAGATATTATATTTAAGTCCTTTTCGTGCCATAACGTGCAGGACCATAAAGAACATTGCAAAGAAGGAAACTTGCTTCTTCTTAGTAACTAATCTACTCCATTTCTCTTAGGAATTGAACCATTACCTCTTTAAGTTCTTTGATGGAGATCTCACTTTTTGGTCAATTCTTTGTCGCAAAGAAACTAAAGTCAGTTTAGAGCCAATCATAAGTTGAAGCTGTAAAGAGGGTCTCTGGTCTTTTTGAGGATTTGGAAATGGAAAAGTTTCATTACCTTTTCGTTTTTTGTCTTTTCTTCTCAGTTTCTCTGTTTCATCGAGCAAATGCCATGTCAAGTGGAAGTAAAGATGGATCAGAAGAATGGGGATATGTTCAAGTCAGACCCAGTAAGCAAATGTTTCATAACTTGCTAGTTTTATAAATGTTTCCCCTCTTATATTCATGTTTCAGAACGCAGAATTTGATTGCCTGAATCTTACTGCTATTGGCACGTATTTTTGTCTTGGCCGGATTGTATTGGCAGAAGCGCACATGTTTTGGTGGCTTTACAAGAGCCCTAACAGAGTTCATCATTCCTTCAAGCCATGGCCAACCATTCTTTGGCTGCAGGGAGGACCTGTTAGTACTAAACTCGTGTTTCGAATCAACCTTAAACTAGTTTCCTGCAGTGACGTTTAAAAAGGAAATCTTCCTTTGCGTTTTTGTTTTTCTGGAAAATGCAGGGATCATCAGGTGTTGGGATAGGAAATTTTGAAGAGATTGGGCCACTGGACTCAAATTTGAAGCATCGAAATTCGACATGGCTGCAAGTGGCTGATCTCCTGTTTGTGGTATTAAAGCTGAACGTTGAATCTGTTCTGAAACAATCTCATTAATGGAAGTCTTCTACTCTGATCTCTGATGATATGAAACTTCTGCGAAAAAAAAAATGGTAGGACAATCCAGTTGGAACAGGATACAGCTTTGTGGAAGGCAATGATCTCTACGTGAAAACTGATGAAGAGGCAGCAACTGATTTAACTACATTTCTGAAGAAGTTATTCAACAGAAATAAGAGTCTGCAAGAAAGTCCTCTTTATATTGTAGGAGAGTCTTATGGGGGGAAATATGCAGTCACTCTTGCATTGTCAGCTCTTAAAGCCATTGAAGCAGGGAAATTGAAGCTTAAACTTGGGGGTATCTTCTTGTAGATTCATTCTGATATTAACACCAATTTCCTTTAACACCTGAAAACAAGTTTCTGAAACATACTTTCCAAATCTAGGAGTGGCAATTGGGAATAGCTGGATCTCATCGGAAGATTTTGTTGTAAGTGGTCTCGCTCTTTATGCTTGCGTCTGTATGGTATTGGTTGTATTGATATCATGCTTAAATATTTCCAGCTTTCATGGGGTCCTCTCCTAAAAGATGTCTCGAGGCTTGACAATAATGGTCTCGACAAGTCCAATAGGTTTACCTTCCTCTCTTCTTCCTCCAACTTGGTGTATTTAACCCTAACAAGGCGTATCTTCTTTTCAGTTCCTAACATACAGGAAATCCATTTTACTTTTCACAGTATAGCTCAGAAAATTAAACAGCAAATTATAGATGGTCTTTATGCCAATGCTACACAAACTTGGGGTGAACTCGAAGAGGCCGTTATGTCATATAGTAATAATGTGGTAACTTGCATGCCATTTTATTTCTCAAACTTTGAATTTTCAGTTCTAGTTCCTCAAACAGTTCCTATATTTCATGTCAGAATATGGAATATAGTTGTTGACAGATGATTGGGTTGAACTTGTAGGATTTCTATAATTTTCTGTTAGACACGGTAATGGATGCCGCAGCTTCAACAACAGCAGAATCATCACCAAGAACTGCAATGAGAAAATACAATACATACCTGAGATCCCTTCCTGGTGATGTTAATGGAGATCCTTTAATGGATGGAATTATCAGAAAGAAGCTCAAGATTATCCCAGATAATGTCATGTAACATTTCTCATATCCCATCTAGATCCAGTTCATATCCTGATAGATAAAAAGTAGTAAACCTAAGTTGAACTAGAGTTTCTTGTGAACAGATGGGGACAACAGTCTTCTGATGTTTTTGATGCAATGTCGGGGGAGTTTATGAAGCCAATAATTAAAGAGGTAATGCATCTTGCAGTAGAAATCCCAGAAACCTAAGGTTTGCTCAATGTAGATTTCTTCTTACGAATTTCTAAATTCATCTTGTAAATAATTTGTTCACTTCTGCAGGTTGATGAGCTCCTAGCCAGAGGGGTGAATGTGACTGTGTATAATGGACAGGTACTGATTTTTTCTCCATTGTACTCTTTTATCAATTATCATTTCATTGTCATAGAACTAATAGGACAGCCAAGACCATGAAGTATGGGTTGGAATCCCTCCATGTCTGGACCACCCACTTGCATGAAACCTTCCATCTCTTTCGAAGCATTGTTAATTTGTCCAGATATGACATTTATCAGAACTGAAATACTAACTCGTATCCTTATCAAAAAGCTGTATTTGAATTTTTTTAAAAAAGGAAACAATCCTGTCAAGCGCACTTGAAAGAATACAGTCAAAATTCAATAGTTTATTCCGAAAAATAATAAATACAAATTTGAAAACCTTTAATTAACCACATCACTTCATTTTCTGGTTAGCTTGACGTCATCTGCTCAACAAGGGGGGCTGAGGCATGGGTTAAAAAGCTCGAGTAAGTGTATTTCGCTACTTTTTTACTCCCTGGATTTGCTGTCAACTGTTGAATTTTGTGTCAAAAATTGGAAGTGTGTTTGTCTTTTCTTATTTTCAGGTGGGAAGGATTGCAGAACTTTCTGAACACAAAGAGAAGGCCATTATACTGTGGTGAAGATGGAGTGGTGACAAAAGGGTTCGCCAAATCCTACAAGAATCTACAGTTCTATTGGATTCTAGGAGCTGGACATTTCGTAAGTGAAACAAAAACACATCTACGCCAACAACTCCTTTATCAACTGAAAAAAGAAATCATGATTACATAATTATCACAGAGGTTAAAATTTGCTAAAAAGGTTTAGGAACTTTTTCCAGATCTGACCTTTAGTTACAGCATCGTTTTAACTGTGAAACAAAATAATACTGAAACAGAGCATCTGAACCTTTTTTTTTTTTGGGAAAAATTGAAATCAATTCAAACATCATACATAAATCAAGAAAAGATATATTGTAGCAGTACCAAGTACACCTACCTTCTGTTACTTATAAATAATACACAGAGGAGAGACGTAAGAGGAGGGTCCAGATCTTTTGTCCAATATTACTCTGTCTTATTCTGTCTAATGGAATCTCAGTCATTTATTTTGTAGGACCCATGTAAGTCTTATGCGAGACTCATATAAATAAATGACTGAAATTTATTGGACACAATAAGACACTATAATATTAAACAGAGGATCTAAACTCTAAGAGAGGAATAGTGCAGGATGGAATGGTAGTTACACTCGCATGGATGTGACGTAAAATAGATTTTGGATAAAGGGTTGAAAGGGGAACAGATTGCCGCAAAAGTCTCTCTGCCACTGAATCTCTGACAAAGTCCAATATCACTATTTCTGCAGTCACCTTTCAACCCTCATTTATTTTATCAACGTATTTACATGAGCAGAGAAACTTTTGAAAGTCCACTCCACACACTGAAAAGAAGAAGCTGACGTAAGGATCATCTAACCCGATTGAAACAATACTTAAGTGAAAGAGGACTGAATCTAAGAAGAAACTATTAACGTTCTTGTTCTTTAATACATCTGCAACTATTTTATTCCTTTTCTTTGATTATCCAATGCAATGCAGGTGCCAGTGGATGAGCCGCGCATTTCATTACAAATGATAGGTGACATAACAAACTCACCAGCAATTACGAGCCACCATTAAAAAGCTTGTACAACAAACAGTTCTGAATCTCAGAACCACTTTGTTTCTATGCTTTAGCTACTTTTTCTCTTAATTTTTTTATTATCCTCCTAATAATAAAATCATTCCTACATTGTATCGAAGTTATTAACTAAATTCAAATTATGTTCTTTTTTAACAATAATAACCATTGAAACTTTCTTGTATTGAACGATGAACAATGCAATAAGACCTTGCAAACTGAATGTCTAAAAAAAGCTGCAAAAGCTAAGTTCGATATCTTGTGTGTTGCTGCCGACTGCACCAAAGTCAAGAAAGAAGGTAGCTAATATCTCAGAAAATCTTTTCTTTTATTAAATTCTCACAAAAATTTAGAAAGTGTTTTTCTTATTTATTAAGAATTAGTGTTTTTCTTTATAAAATAGAGAGAGGTTGTATTTCTAAATTTTATAGTGAAAATTTTTTCTTACCTGTAATTTTTACCTTAATTTAGAAATTTTTATGTAAAATTTATTTATTTATTACTATTCCTTCAGTCCTATTTAACCAGGAATCTATTCTAATCTGATTGATTTTTATAACATTGTGAACTGAATGTATAAATTTTGTTAATGAAAACAACAACAACAAAGCAACAGCACATGGATGTGGTTCAAACCTTAGTAAGCCCGCCATGACTCAGTGAAGAAGAAGTCGGGATGTTTGGGAGCAGTTGGCATGTAATAACTTCCCAACCGACTAGCCACTACCATATTAATGGAGTTTAGATGATATACATTTCGTTTACGTCAAGCTTTCTTCTTCAGTCAAATAAGATAGCAGAACAACAGCAAATGACAGTCAATGCAGTCCTTGTGCAACTGTATAACATGTGGGTATAAAAGAAGTCACCTCAGCAAACCCAAAACAAAGTTAAATATAGCAACTGAACACAGTCCACATAAAAGTCCCTACACCCTTCTTGTGCTAGCTACAGCATTAATCATATGATCTTCTTTGTGCTTGCAAACATAATTGGTAGTACCAACTTACAATATACAGCATCTATTCATTTTCTTGCACCGTAAATCACAACTACAGACAGATGAAACGATGCAAAAGCGATCCTCACAAACAAATCATTCTGGGTAATCACAACATAATCCTACTTGTTTGCATTATCTGGCAACCATATAACAAATCACATGATGAAATCAATTAGCAATCCTAAATGTTTTATTTTTTTTTTGGATTTGAGGAAATTCCACAGACTGACCAAGCAGGCTCACCTTTTAGAGGGCTAAGTGGCTACATCCCATCAGAGGACCAAGCGGCTATACCCCATCACGGAAGGCCTTACTAGTTCTCCACCAATAGGTAAAACCTCGGCTGTCCCAGGCTCTTACAAGAGAGGCTAGCAAGGAATCGAACCTGGAACCTAACCGAAGTCAAGCCCCGCTCTCAAATATCTAGCCACACTCCTTGAGGGCAATCCTAAATGTTTATCAAACAAAATAACAAGATCAAATTAAATCAACATGTTAGTATGAAACTTATGCTATAAAAATATATAAATTTCTTATAGAAAAAAATTTATTTTAATTTTTAATTTTTTTAAAAAATTAATATTCATATTGCATGTGTATGGTAAGCTGTAACGGCAGTATTGGGCTTTTTAGCATTCGTGATATTACACTCCTTTTCCTTTTTTCCTCGTAGATGCCCAAGCCCAAAGGCCCCAAACACTTGGTTTCAAGTACAAACAAAATTCTTGCAATGCCACTCCAAGAGTCAATCCTTTAGGGTTATAATTGCAGTGCGAGTTTGCGAGCAAAAAGGAGACTAGAGAAATGTTGAGATTAAATCGAATGGCACATAGTAGCAGGAGTATTGCTTCGATTTTGTCATGCAATCTTCAAGTGAAGCTCTTGGACTGCACTCCCTCCCAACTGACCTCTTCACGCTTCCTCGACATTTATCAGGTAATTTTTCTCACGTTTCTAATATTTTTAAGATATTTTATATATAAGGTAGAATTTCCTATTTATACTCTGAATTCGCAGATTGGGAACAAAGCAGCTATGGAGAAAGAGCGTGCCAGGCTGTAAAGTTCTTTCCTTTGTTAGTTTTGTTTATTATATACTTATGTGTCGTTATTAGTATTGTGAGTAGGAAGTTAATTTTGGTGTCATTGTGATTTAGGGCAGTGCAGATGAGATGAACAGAGGCTACTTTGCTGACATTAACGAGTTCAAGAAACATGGCGGTAAGGTAAGGCAAATTGCTTAGTCTGTACTCACTGATTGTTTTTGTTGTATCCCTAGTATTTCACCAATTGCCCATTGATCAGTTTGTGTTCAATTAGTGCATTTATATTACTTAAGAATTGATTTACTAGGAATAGGATGAGTGGTAAAAGATTTACTTTTATGTCTTGCGAGTGAGAATCTCATGAAGTAATCATTGTATTGGTTCTGCTGTTATGTTTGGATTTTGGAAATTGTGCCATTTTCGTTTGATGGGTTCTCCTCGGCAATTCAATCACTTGTGCTTTGTTAGATACTATCCCAAATCACATGTTTCTAGGTTATGGCTTCTTTGCTTGTTATTTTGATTTATTGAAAGGTAAATTTTATACCTGTGCAGATTGCAATGGCAAATAAAGTTCTAATACCTGCAATTTCTGCTGTCAAGTTTCCTGATTTAGAAGTGACCTATTCTGATGGCAGAGTTACAAAACTGCCCATCAGGTCCATTGGAGATTCTGTAGATAATTCTTTAACTGCTGCTCCAAAAGCTTCTTTACTCTGTCTTTCATTTCGGGCAAGCTCTCAGGTATAGGACTTGACACTTCAAATTGCAACTGTTGTTGGCCTGTGCAGATGAGAGCATTATGGATGCCAAATGAGTAATTTAGAAGAAGTAAAAGAAAATCTCATGAAGAATGAGAAGGAAGCTAACTACATCTACGTTTTAGAAGCCTTAAACCAATAATCCTATAATACCCATAAGTACTCAACCGGCCTTTTCTCATGGCCCAATGATGTAATATCTGTGGCTACTATAATAGTGAAGAACAATTTTGAAGTAATTGGTTGCTTTTATCAAAACTGTAGTTATTCGATTGTTATATTTGTTGTTCAAGACATTTTGTAGCAACAGAGAGCATCAATTCTGGATGTTGTTAGTTTTACCATTTAATCTTCTTTATCTTCTCAGGCAATGGTTGACTCTTGGACTGTGCCCTTTTTTGATGCATTTCAAGAAACAAAAGGTATTCATCTATACGAGGTATACTTTCTGCTTTTGGTATCATCAGTTACTGCTTGATAGAGTGAATATTTAGATCAAGCCTTCTGATGGTGGATAACATGCTGCAGTCCTCTTTTCAGTCCAATATTCACTAGTTTGGCATGTGACTAGTAAATTGATTACGTATTATTTACTATTTACATATTATAAAATTATAACTCAACACAATTTCAATTGTTAATTTAAAATCCAGTTCGAATCCCTCGACCTTTTCCCCAGCACGGGTTAATACCCTGGTGGACTTTTAAAACATTGATCATCACTAATGTTTCCTTTTTCCGTTTCATAAGGAGAACATGATCATCTTAAATGAATGTCATGGTATTTTACTGAAGTTGTCAATCTTGCAGGTTTCATTTATAGATTCTTGGTTTTTATGCTTGAATCCAATGAAGAGGCTGTTGCTGTGGACAATGAGAAAATCTGAAAGTGGCAGAGATGATGCACTTCAGAAACAGATTGTTTACGCATTTGGTGACCATTATTACTTTCGGAAAGATCTCAAAATACTAAACCTTCTCACTGGGTATGAAATCTTTGTCAAAATCTCCTGTCTTTTTGGAGGAACAGTTGATTTTTAATAGCTTTCTTCTTCTGCTTGTCACTCTGCAGGTATATTTTCCTACTTGATAAATTTGGCAAAGTAAGGTGGCAAGGGTGCGGATTAGCCACACAAGAGGAATTGTCCTCGCTTCTTTCTTGCACGTCATCTCTCTTAGAATAAAAATGAGATACTAAATGCATAATATTCAGCTTCCTAATTTTCTGAATGATTGTCCACTGAGCGGTATGAAATGCCAGTTGAGGGAAGATAGGGAGAAGTCTGAGATTATATGTGTTGGTTAAAGAAACAAAATGTCCTGGTTTGTTTTGATATATGTCTTGATCGGTTTTCAATATTTGGCATGTTGGCTTGTGAAAACATAGTTGGTGAGCATGGATGTTATCCTTTTGAGTTTCAAATAAATGTGGTGGATAAGCAAATTCTTTTTATCAGGTAGACCTTTATCTTGGTGGAGAACTTCATCAGAAAGCTGAGATTGTAATGTTATGCTTACCCCAAAGGCATGAATTGTTAACAGAAGAAAGAAACCTGTTAAGTTATTATTTGTCCAAATCCCAATTGGAAAACAGTATAGTTTACATTGTGGGATAATGTACTTGAAGATTGTTGAATTTTAGTTGGATAATGGCAGTAAGCTTTCATGAGCTCCCCACAAAAAGTTAGTTGCTCATACTTTGAAATAAAACAATAATGTACAAGTTTCATTTGTCGAGGTTATATTGTTGGATAGGAATTATAAATTACATAAAAAAGGTTATTCAATTCAAAATTAATATATAAAATTTGATTTTAGTGAATTTTTTAAAATAGAATTTGATAAAAATAAATATGATCAATGTTTAAATTGAATGTAGATCTAACTTGTTACCATTTCTAAATAAAACTTAGACAAATGTGACAAAGTTCTACTAATTATATCAAGCCCATGTGATTAACAAAGGTGGGAGCAAGAAAGGAATAGGCCTACTAGCTAAGGTTGTGCTATGCCTTCTGTTAGTTTTGGGTGTTTAATCAAGAGAGCCTGGAAAGGGAAAGACAAACAAAAAGGAAAAGGAAAAAGAGCTTGATAACTTTAGTTTAGTTTGATGGCAACTTCCATGCAATTTTAATAAACCAGATCTCACAAGAAAAAAAAAAATCAACGAAGTAAAAGCAAGAAAGGAGTCAAACTGCTGAAAAGGCCATAAAAGTTGAAACAAATCCTAAGAAACCTCCTGGAAGTTTCATGGTAAGTACTATATACAAATGTAGAGTTTGACATTACTTTTCTGGCACATACTGCTTTTGGGTTGCTAACCGAAGTTTCATTTATAGTGATCTGAGGAAAATAAGAACACACATCCTCGAGTGTTTTTAGTTTCAGTTTGGTGCTTTTCATTTGACCTCTTGTGGTGTGGGGATTCGGTTGGCACATCTCTTCCAAGAAAAGTAGGGTATATTAAGTAGTTGGCAAGAAGGCATATCTAGTGCACAAGTCAGATACGCTTTACTCATTCAATCCAACAACTCCAAGCTAAACCTTCTGAATCTTCCACCAAACTATATATATATATATATGTGTGTGTAAGTTTTACCACCGTTTAGCGAGGTCGCCTCTCAAAATAAAGTCAACTTTGATCACAGTAAGTGATATATAGCAAATATGGAAGTAACTAAGGACATGCCATTTTCAATTTAAGTTCCTTTTGATTCATAACTGTGCAATTCAAATATATTTTGTTAGACTTTTTTGTTTTCAGGGACAATTTTGTCCATTTCTCGTAAAGTTGGACAACATTAATTGCAATTTTGGTTTCTTAATATATAATCGGTTAAGTTACGCCATTTGATCCAGATAAAGATAATAAAGTGACCCAATAAATGATCTAGATTAATAGGTTGAAGTCCGGGTGAAAAATGAGTCCCGATTAGTGTGGACCGGATCTATATCGGCTTTGTGATGAGGAAGCCCGATATGGAAGCTATATAAAGGTTAAGGTCTTCTGCAATTACTCAGACGTTCACGAGCATAAGGTTCTCTGATCCGTTAAGAGAGCTTGTGATTTGAAGAAACTGTAGAAAGACCTAGTCCGTGAGCCAGTGATCACTTTTCGCTAAAGGCCCCGGGAGATTCAGAGGAATTTGGAGTTCAGAATCAGCATCGGAATCAGAGATGGAACCGAAATCTAAGTATTCCGTATTACCTTCTTTTTTAATCCTTTCAGGTAGATCTGGGGTACGTAATAAAGCTCCCTCTACGTACTAACATATTTACTATAGTTGAGCTGCATTTGCAGATTTAAACCTTCTTTGTCAATTGAACAAATGGATTATAGTTAATCGTTTGTTTTGTTAAACTATTAAATATAGGCATATGGCAGTTTATGATGAAAGTCAAGCAGTTGCTAATTATCCCATCTGATGAGCAAAATTAAAAGAACGTTCCTTTCAACTCTTTTAGCTAAACAAACAGAATTAGTTGAACTTCCCATTTTTATGACAATCTGTCTTCGTCTATACAATTAATTGCCCTTAATATGTCTTATCATTGTTATTATATCATCATCATCACCCAGTCTGAAATCGGAAATCCCGCAATGAAGCAGCATCTGAGGAGGTCCGATAGTACGCAGCGTTACCCCTACATAATAAAGAGGCTATTTTCGATAAATCCACGTGTAAATGAGATGATATATATGTCTATAATACGGTTCTGGTTGTCTTCTAGATAACATATCCTACGTATACATATACAATATTTGTGTTCTTGTATTTCTATTCTCGATCAATTGTCCTTTTTAAGTGAATTGCAGTTTTTTTATATCATAACTCGAATTTATAAAATTTTTAATTAAAAGACTCTTGAAATTTATTATATTAATTGAATGTGGTAAAATATAATGAAAATAATCACACTTAGATGAAAAATATTATGTATATACTACTTCAAGTTCAAAACTGGACGAATTCTAACATGCATAATTTAATTATAATTAATTAGAAAAATCTATAAGATCTGACCGCGTAAGACGAGGGCTGGTTGACTCTTTCTCTACTGTTACGCACGCGATGGCTTACATGACCGTTCACCAATAAATGTTTGATTAACCTAAAGCAATCAGTCGGCACAGGCTTTATATTATATTTAATTTTTAATGATTAACTTATGACGTATTTATTTCTATTTTCGCTCTTATTTTTAAATTCAATAAAAATTTGTTTGTTTAAGTTTAAATTTGTTATTTATTTAATTAAATTTATTTTATATAAGGTAATAAAATTATTCAATCAATTTATAAAAATTTTAGATTTAATTAATATGTAATTATTATCGATAACACAATTATGATTACATTAATAATAACAATTAAATATGTTTTCAAATTTTGTTATTTATTTATTTGTCTTATCTAATATATAATATCTGGTCGGGTCGGCCTAGTGAGACCCAACTTCAAGTCCAGGCATTAACCGCCCAGTAGTAAGAAGTCGTCTCCAATGCAAACACGATGATTCACGTAGAAACCTAAACCTAATGGCAACCTACCGCATATATAAGGTAAGGTTCAACCATGATAGAGGTACGAACTGCAAATCCTAGTTGTCTCTTTGTTCTCCAAAACCTAAAACTCTCACAAAAGACTGACTTGAGCGTCGGAGGGGCCTTCCGGAAAACGACCCCCGGAGAGTCTTTGTTTGTCTTGCAGGTTTCCCATAGTCGAAGGTTATTC
>JANZXV010000211.1:3927220-3953357 GCA_027576455.1 Erythroxylum roigii | reverse complement strand
TTCGACCCTATTCACCACTTTACTCGTTTAAGTGTTCTAGAGTAGGAATTTATTTTTGCTGGTTTGACACGCCACCACCGATAAATATAAACTTTTTAGTTATAAAATTTTTAATTTTTGGTTAGAAATTATAAACTATTACCCTTTATATCATTTTTTATAAAATTACATGAAAAAATTTAAATAAATAATCTAAACACCAATTTACAAGATTGATAAAGATTTAAGGTTCTATTTATAAAGATTTTATTATATTCTTATATGATAACACCACTTTCCAGGAAGGACTTATATTTTACATTATTGAGTTAATAAAATCACTTACAATAAAATTATTCAGTTTTCACTTTTCATACTTAAAAAGAAATGTACTTGTAACATAAAATTAATTGATATGCAAAGATTTCATTAATAATAAGACATTTTCTCTACTAAACTTTTAAAAGTATTACTCTTAAATATTATTTCAACAATGAGAATAACAATAACAATAATAATATCTTAATAAAAGTTTCGTTGGTATGTAAGATTTAGAAAGGTCTAAAAGTACGCAACCTTACCTTTAATTAATAGAGAAATTGTTTTCAATGGAAGAAAAAAAGATTCATATTAAAATAATAAAATAATGAAAAAAGATATAAAGATAATAATAATTACTTTTTATCAAAAAATAATAATAATTACTTCAAGTGTGGTAATTAAAATTTTTAATACTTTCAGTGCTATATTCTTGTAAATGTTGAATCTTGATGAGGATTGTTGGTGTCGTTACTCCAAAACTTGATTAATGCATACGTTTTTTGTCTTTTCAGTTATTAATGTTTTTTTTTGAAATAACAAAATCGCGAAAACCAATGACCAGGAAGGCACAAACTAACCCAAGCCGACAGGCTTACTCCATACACCCAGTTCCTCCTGGCCTTTCCCCATCAATGACTAAACTATCAGAAATATCAGATGCTAAAATAGAATCTAAAAATGAAGGACTAACACTAACGTTATTGTTTGACCATCACGCCTAAAATCTCAATTGATTCCTATTATTATTACCCATTAACGTTTCTTTAATTTTTTTCGCAACGTCATTCCCTCTCAACTTGTGTATATGTCACACATCCCTCCTCCAAGAGAACCATGCATCTGCTCTGCCTTTCTTCTGCTATCACACATCTTTTTATTTTCACCCTGCAATGCACACATCTCCTTCCACTAACGGAAAACTTTATGCACAAATCTTCTTTTATATATATTGTCACACATATATGTTCTATTATGCCTTGGTCTGCTCTTATTAATTCTCAGAGACAGATTCTACTATGTCCTTTAGAGTGCACCGAAGCTAGTGAAGAAGGCGTGAACCCTGGGATTGGATTTATTTTAATGCTATTTTGCTAATAATCTAAGTCAAAAATTTATTGTGTTACTACTGTTTGTCAAAACTGCTACTATTTGTTAGAAATTGTTGCGTTTTTGCTGCTACATGTTTATTTTGGTATAAGTCAGAGTAATGTGCTATTACGTGTTAATTTTAGTATAAGTTGAAATATTGTTATGTTCTTCGTACTATTTGATTATTTTATGTAAGACATCTCTGTTTTCGGATTCAATATGTCGTCTGCGAATGAGACCAATGTAGGTTATGCCTTTACTATTCTCCACATAGGTTATGCCCCTATCACCATAGCCTAGAGAATTATACCTGACCTAACGAGAATTGATCTTTAGATAGGAGAAACTTCAAAAGATGACTTGATAAAATTCTATTTTACTTTCAGCTATACAAAATTGATTATGTGTTGTTTCAAAATATTCCTAGTGACAATACCGACCCTAAGACAACTAAGGATAACTGTACAGTTAGGGGAGTGTTGCTCAACATATGACAAACCTATTATTTGATATCTATTGCAAGCAAAAAGCTGCCAAGGAGATTTGGGATGCCTTAGAAGTTAAGTATGAAACTAATGATGTCGGTATAAAGAAATAGGTGGTTAAAATTTACTATTATTGATGATGAGCCCATTATGGACCAATTACATTAGTATGAAAACCTAGTTGCTGAAATCCTTGCTAAGGGTATGAACATGTGTGAGCTGTTTCAAGCTAATGCCCTTATTGAGAAACTCTCTGCCTCATGGAATGAGTATAAAAACCAGTTAAGGCTTAAGAAGAAAGACATGAATACAAGAGTTGACGAGACATATAAAGATTAAGAATGCCAACCGCATACAGGACAAGGTCATATCACTCACCCTTGTCCCTACTGTTAAGGCTAACGTCATTAAACACAAAAATGCAGGTAACTCCAATAAGAATGGTGGACACAACAGGTCTTTCAACAACAACAAGCATAGTTAGTTTAAGCGCAAAAGGATTGATGTTGATTGTTGGTGGTGCCATAAGCCAGGTCATCATAGTGCTCTTTTCCAAGTTAGAATCAACCATGAGAAGAAGGGCCAAGGACATAAACCACGATAGTTCAGGAAAGGAAGCCAGAAGGGGTACTAACAGGGCAACCAGAAGAACTTTGGTAAGCTTCAAGCTAATATGGTTAAAGCTGGTGATGATGAGGAGATCATTACTACTGTGGTGTCCAAAGTCAACCTTTCTGGAAACTTGGTCGAGTGGATCGTTGACACAAGAGCCATACGCTACATCTACACCAACAAGGACTTGTTCAAAGAGTTGAATGATGCTGCTAATGGTGAATTCGTGTACATGGGCAACTTCAGCAAAGTTCCTACCTGAGGAGTTGGAAATGTCACTCTCAAACTCCATTCTGGAAAAGTTTTGGCTTTAGAAAATGTTTTATTTATTCCTGATGTTCATAGAAACTTGATTTTTGGAGCATTACTTAACAAAGCTGGTGTCAAACTTATTTTTGATTCTGATAAGCTAGTTCTTACTAAGAATGGGAACTTTGTTGGTAAAGGGTTTTGTAATGGGGGCTTATTTATACTTGATGTTGAAATGAATACATCTACTTTCTCTACGTTGAGTCTCTAGACCTATGGTACTCTAAACTTGGGCATGTGAATGTAAGATCAATTAAAAGGATGCAAAGCTTAAACTTGCTGCCTAACTAGATCACTAATGAAATAGAAAAATGTCAAATTTGTGTTGAGGCTAAACACTCTAACAAAACCTTTTAAGTCAATGATAGAGGGAGAATCACAATTGTTGGACTTGGTGCACACAAATTTGGGTGATTTTAAAAATTGTGTGAGTAAAGAAAGAATGAGATATTATATTACTTTTGTAGATGATTGTTCTCGATTTACTAAAGTCTACTTATTGAAAAATAAAAGTGATGTAGAAGAACTTTTTATGAAATACAAAGATGAGGTTGAGAACTAATTGGAAAGGAAAATTAATAAATTAAGGTCTGATTAAGGTGGTGAGAATAGTACTGATTTTTTTTGTTGATTATTGTGGAAAAGTTGGGATTATTCATGAGCTTTCTGCCCCTCATACACCTGAACAGAATGGAATAACCGAGAGGAAAAACCAAACACTTAAGGATATGATGAATGCAATATTGATTTCCTCAGGTTTACCTAATTTTATGTAGCGGGGAAGGGGAAAAGCTATTCTTTAAACTTGTTATGTTCTAAATAAAGTCCCTCATAAAAAACTAGAACAAAAACCTTATGAAATATGGAAAGGTTATCCACCTGACTTGCATTTTTTGAAAATTTAGGGTGTCTTGCTAAGGGTGCTCTACTTGAACATAAGAGGAAGAAAATTGGTTCTAAGACCATTGATTCAATTTTTGTAGGATATGCCTCTAATAGTGTAATATATAGATTTATGGTTAAGGAAGAGGGATCTAATACTTACGGACCAATTATGGAGTCAAGAGATACAATGTTCTTTAAGGATATATTTCCTATAAAAGTAAGTATGCAAGCTCCTAGAAAATCTATCCCTAGTTCTTCTACCAATTATGAGATAGAGGAAGAAGAAATTGTTGAACTAAGGAGAAACAAAAGAACTAGAGTATCCACTAGTTTTGGTTCTGACTTTATTAATTCCTTTATATTGAAAAAACCTGAGGAGATAGATGATATTTTTGTGGTGACTTATATTATTAAGGACGATCCCAAAACTTATGAGGAAGCAATGAGATCTGTGTATGCTACCTTTTGGAAGGAAGCTATAGATGGTGACTTAGAGTCAATCACCTCTAACAAAACTTGGGTTTTTGTTGATCTACCTCGAGCGTGTAAGCATTTGGAGTGTAAGTGGATTTTCAAAAAGAAATTGAAACTTGAAGAAACCATTGAGAGGTTCAAGGCAAGACTTGTGATTAAAGTCTTTAAACAAAATAAAGGATTGGAATTTTTTGATACTTACTCTTCGATTACTAAATTGCATTTATAAGGATGTTGTTTGCTATTACCTCGATATTTAAGTTTTATGTGCACCAAATGGATATTAAGAAAACTTTATTGAATGGTGATCTTGATGAAAAAATTTATATGGTCTAGCCTGAGGGGTTTAGAGTGCTTGGTTAGGAGCAAAAGGTATGTAAGTTGGTTAAGTCTTTGTATGGACTTAAACAAGCTCCTAAACATTAGCATGAGAAATTTGAAAGTGAGATTTTCAAATATGGTTTAACCTCTTGATGTTGATTCTTACATTTATGTGAAATATGATGATAATGGATGTGTGATTATAACTCTTTATATGGATGATATGCTTATTTTTGATACTAGCTTATCTGTCATTGATATTACTAAGAGTTTGCTAAAGTATTCCTTTGATTTGAAAGATCTTAGACCACATGGGCCTTATTTTGGGAGTCAAAGTTCATAAGACTAACTTTAGTTTTAGGTTGAATCAAACTCATTATGTTGAGAAAATTTTGAAGAAATTTGGTTACTATAATGTTGAATTAGTCAAGACTCCTTATAATGTTAATGTTGCTTTAAAGAAAAATATTGGTGACAATGTAATCCAAGATGAGTATGCCAAAAATATTTGTATTGTGATGCTCTTGATGAACTATTCTCATCCTGATATTGCATACTGTGTGAGTAGACTTAGTAGGTATACTCATAATCCTAATCAAGAGCATTGGAATGCATTAATTCGTTTGTTGAGATATTTGAGAGGTACTTTGCATTATAGATTATCTTCTTGTGGTCATCCTTGTATATTAAAGGGGTATTCTGATGCTAACTAGGTTACGAAGATTGATGATATATACTCCACCAGTGGTTATATTTTTACCTTGGCAGGAGTTGTTGTGTCTTGGAAATCACCCAAGCAAACATGCATTGTGAGATCAACAACAGAGGCTGAGTTTATGGCTTTGAAGTTATATTAAAGGGGTATTCTGATGCTAACTAGGTTACAAAGATTGATGATATATACTCCACCAGTGGTTATATTTTTACCTTGGCAGGAGTTGTTGTGTCTTGGAAATCCCCCAAGCAAACATGCATTGTGAGATCAACAACAGAGGCTGAGTTTATGGCTTTGAAGTTAGCAGGACGGTAAGCTGAGTGGCTAAGGAATCTCTTAGCAAATATCTGACTTTGGAAAAAAAATCAATTCCTTCTATGTTTCTTCATTCTGATTCGTAGACTACTATTCACGTTGCCGAGAACAAGGCATATAACGACAAAAGTAGACATATCAGATTGAGACATAAAATTGTTTATAGTTTAATTAGACATGGTGTAATCTCTCTGGACTATGTCAAGTCAGAGAGAAACTTAACGGATCCGTTTACAAAAGCTTTAATCAAGAAACTAGTTTCAGAGCATGTTAAAAGGATAGGATTGAGCCCGGTTGTGTAGGATAGGATTGGGCCCAGTTATATAGTAACCTGATGATGGATACCTGTCTTGGGAAATTAAGTTCAATGGGTCAAACGAAGTTATATGGTGACTACTTACTTGTACTTTATTTGTGGAATAATACTGAGATACATTAAGTTGTTGAATTGCGTCCCTTAGCATGACCTTACTACATTTGATAAGGTTAGATGTTTTAATCCTTAATGAGTTCCATAGCCCAAGTTTAGGTGGTGTGAGCAGTAAACACTTGATGAACTCACCTACGTCATTATAGGAGGTTAGGCACCCTCCTATGAGAGTATTTGGGCTATTTCTCTAGAGCAATCATGAGATCAAGGCATTTCGAGGCTGTTTATTTCTCTAGCAAGTTATGTCTCTAAATTTCTTGGACACTAGGTTCAAGACTTTGTTCACCTATTTTTCTCCTAAAATGTTACAATTTGTTTCTCAAGTTTTGGACCAAGTGGGGGATTGTTGGTGTCATTATTTGAAAACTTGATTAATGCATACATTTTTTGTCTTTTCAGTTACTAATGTTATTATTTGACCATCACTCTTGAAATCTCAACTGATTCGTATTATTATTACCCCATTAACGTTTCCTTAATTTTTTCATAACGTCATTCCCTCTCAACTTGTATATAAGTCACACATCCCTCCTCCAAAAGAACCACATATCTACTCTGCCTTTCTTCTGCTATCATGCTTTTTTTTAAATTTTCACCATACAACTCACGCATCTCCTTCCACTAACAGACAGCTTTACGCACAAATCTTCTTTTATATATGAAAATCTTGAAGGATATAGCTTCACATAAATTATGAATTAGCCACAGTAGCTATAAGCTATCTGACCAATATGAAAGCAAAACAAAATCAAATACGAAATAACAAATCAACATCATAAATTTGTTAACGCAGTTCGACACACTTTGCCTATATTTACGGGGCCATCACCCAACTTAATATTTTCACTAATGACAATAGTTTTGTACAAGGCTTTATTGAGCTGACTAACTCATCCCTTGACACTATCCATCGTCCTCACAACTGTGAAAGCAAATCACACACAATATCACGACCGTCTCGTACTAACCTCAAGAGAGGATTTTCTCAACAATATTTGATAATAAAGGATAAAAATAAAAATAACTCAAGTGGTAGAAACAATAATGAACATAAACAAAGACAACACCTGAGATAAAAAGTAACTCCCCTAAATATGTCGCTTCATCATTGAAAGAATGGGAAGTTATCCACTAAGAATGTTGCTGTAGTTTTTCGATATTATCACTGGAACACCTCAAACATAGCAACAGAAAAATCACCATCAAACATGAACGATTTTTTCATTGAAACATTACAAAAATCAGAGTTGCAAAATCCACAAAGGTTGCTGAAGTTTTTCGCACACCAACCCCACTATCAACATCCACCAAAACACATACGATTAACACCCAATCAGCCCAACACAAATCACACCATCGACCAAGAATAACAGCTGCAAAGATCACAAAATCTTCTGAAATTTTCGCATATCACAAATCATAAATGACAGTCACCAAAACTAACACTTCATCGACAGTGAGTAGACCAACAAAATCATACAAATACTAGAGAAAGCTAGCTGCCAAAATTGCACACACTCAACTAAAACAACCCCCAACAATGGTCGTTCAAAAAAACATAAAATAACACAGCTGCCAAGTTAGATAACTATCACTTAAAATCAGCTACAAAATATCATCCAAGTAGCCCTAAAATTTCAACTACCAAGTTACACACTGTCTGTTATTGATTCACCCAAAAATGACAACACTTCAGCCAGCATATCATGTAAATCACAGCCACAAAACCAGTTGCAATGGTCAAAACAGGCTATCTATTTAATTCCATCTTCATTATAATTTTGAACCTAATCAACCTTATTTTGAAAGATTCCCAAATAAGATAGAATCCAAAATTCCAAGTATGCCCAACTAAGTCCAATTTCAAGTAATGCTCAAAATTAAACAATAATAAATCATGACATGTATCTTAATAATATATATAGTCATGCATATCTGTTCTATTCTGCCTTGGTCTACTTTTATTAATTCTCGGAGACAGATTCTACTATGCCCCTTGGAGTGCACCGAAGCTGGTGGAGAAGCCGTTAACCCTGGGATCGAATCCCGTTATCCTATTGCACCTTAAAGGAGAAATTTTCGAGTTAGTGCAGTGATTTTTTATGACGCCTTGCTTTCAGATAAGTGTTCTAATTCATTTTGTTGCTATTTCGCTAATAAGGATGAGCTCCACGACTGTTTGCTGATAAGTTTGATCATGTGCAACCGAATAGAGGTTATCTCATCCAATCAAGTTCAGTATAAAAAGTTTGATAACGCCCTACTGTCAACACGTGTTTTCAGTAGCAAAGTGGTATCAGAGCGTCCAGGTATGGGACTGGGCTGCCTCCACGTCGCAGGTTCGAATCCTAATGAATGGATTCGACCAGTGTGAATCTCCCTTGCACTCAGAAATGACGCCTGGGAGGCGCCGCTTCTAGCGGATGCGTGGTGGGTATAAAAGGTTTGATAACGCCTTACTGTCAACACGTGTTTTCAGTAGCAAAGTTGGTATAAAAGGTTTGATTCTGCCCTACTGTCAACACGTGTTTTCAGTAGCAAAGTGATATCAGAGCGTCCAAGTATGGGACTGGGTTGCCTTCACGTCGCGGGTTTGAATCCTAGGGAGTGGATTCGTCCAGTGTGATTCTCCCTCGCACTAAAAAATGACGCCTGGGAGGCGCCGCTTTTAGCGGATGCGTGGTGGGTATAAAAGGTTTGATTCTGCCCTACTGTCAACACGTGTTTTCAGTAGCAAAGTGTCATGTTAGCTAACAAAGGAATATTTGTTTAAATAGTTACTAATGTTATTAAGGTTATTAATGTATTTTAAGTAGCTCATTATGATCTAATGCATTTTTTTAAGATTATGATTTGATGCATTTTATTATCAATTTAACCGCAACATAACCAATCTATAAAGTTCTGTAAGCTATTATGATTGCTTCACATTCTAACTACATAGATCTAACGTTTTGACTTTTGTTATATTTTCTACTTAAATATGAAACCAGAAGTCAATATATGTACATGAAGGGAGTAGAAAAATATGTAACCCACCTACCTCATGAACAAGAAGGGAGTAGAAAAATATATATTAGAAAAAGAAACTCTTATAGTCCTTAAGGGAACAGAAAATATAAGGACTATAAGCAGAAAAATATATATTAAAAAAGAAACTCTTATAGTCCTTAAGGGAACAGAAAATATAAGGACTATAAGCAGAAAAATAACTCTTATAGTCCTTAAGGGAACAGAAAATATAAGGACTATAAGAGTTTCTTTTTCTAATATATATTTTGTTCATGGGGTAGGTGGGTTACATGTACATATATTGACTTCAGGTTTCATATTTAAGTAGAAAATATAACAAAAGTCAAAACGTTAGATCTATGTAGTTAGAAAAAGGTAAAATATGCACATGACAAATGCTTTGGTTCAACTCTCTCTCCCTCTCCTGTTGACTATTAAAACCTTAAAAGTTGTTAACTAAAATAACATAAAAAGGGCTTTTGAATTGAAAAATAACATTTTATATCGTTTTTTTTTCCTGATATCACACAAAACTCAAAATCTTGCCATGGAACCCTTAGGAAGTGATGTAGTTGGTGGTGGGTAATAGAAAATCGTCTGCTAATATTAAATGGTGTTACTTTGATTCGGAGCTGTGGGTTTTTATTAAGTGATTTATTCGAACAATATGATTTATAAGTTATTATATATATTTAAAAATTTAAGTACATCGACTATAGATTCCTTTCTCTATTAAAAAATAATTTGCGATAATGAATAATCCTTTTACATTATTAATTAAAATGTCGAAACTTGAAAGCTACATTATTAATTAAATTTGACATTGCCTGCACTCTGAATTGAAATCAAACTTTACATTCATATATACATGATGCTAAGCTCACTTAACATATTTCTATACCTTAGTATAATTGTTGGATTCAATTTTTTATTTTTAAGTTAAAATTAATAATAGAAAAACAAACCGATTTGATAAGCTCAAAAAAAGTTAAAATCAATATTAAAAAATTGTATCGATTCTATTGGTAAAAATGTAAAACTTTAAACTAAACCAAATTTTCAATTTAGCTTGCAATTTTTCGATTCAATTTATTTTAATAATTTTATTGTTAAAAACTGATTAGTTTTTGTAAATCAATCGATTTTTCGAAACAAAACAAATTAGTTAATTTTTATGTAACATTTTCTATTTTTAATTAAACTTCAAATTTTTTAATAGATAAGATAAGTTTTCTTTGATTATATTTGAAAATTTTCAATTTTATTAAACCTTTAATCAGTTTTATGACAATTTTATACTAGTTTTTTTTTTATTTTTAACCGGTTTTATGATAATTTTTCAATTTTATTCAATATTTAATTTTATCTTACCAGTTTAACTTCTAGTTTGATTTTTAAAATATTTGTTAGAATATTAGTTAAAATCACATTTGAAATAAATTTATTATAAAAACAATATTTTTAGATTAAAATGTATATAATCATATACTATCTGTTCCAAGAAATTTTTTTGATCTTTTTCTTTTTCATAGAGATTAATTTTACAATCTAAATTGCCATATTTGACCATTAGTATTATAAAATACATTGAAATTGTAGGTAATGAAAAGACGATAAGAATTCTTACATGTTTTGATTATTTGACTGAGATATAACCCCGCCAACCAAATCAGGCTTCACTCTATATAAGTGAAGATGGAGTATGGCTCAGATCAGATGAACTCAAAATGGAACTTTCCTCCCAACCCCACTTACTTGCTCCAAAGACAAACCTACTAAACCATAATACACCTGAAACCATTGTTAGAAAATACAAACCGTCCTTTATTATGGATAATTATGTAGTTATGATAAAAGATAAGGTTTGGGATGGAGAAAATATTAGTATTAGTGATTTGATGAGTTAAAGAAGTATTCAAAACGAATTTGAAGTCTTATGGATAAGATTGAATTTAAAGTCTTGAAGATAGGAATGAGTTAATTAATGTAAGAAGTATTCAAATTGTATTTGAACTCCTGTGGAATGTCTATAAATATGTGGTCTTGTAACCATTTAAGGGGATGATGAGTTGATAAAAAGAGAGAGAGAGAGCATTTGAAAGAAAGAAGTGTTTAGAGAGAGAGCCATAGGTGTCTTTGTGAGAAAGAAAGAGTGAGAGAAAAAGTGTTGTAACACTTAGAGAGAGATATTTGTATCTTGTGTGTGTCTTTTGTACTCACAAACTTTGTTATCAATACAACTACATATTTTGTGAAAGATTCTTTTATTTGGAGCCCATCAAAGCTTCCAACAACCATGAAGGTGAAGATAGAAAGTACAAGGATTGTGAAGCCAGTGTATGAAGGCATTGCACCTTCAATCTCAAACCATATCCCTCTTAGCGTCTTTGATCGAGTCACCTACGACATTCACATGGCCGTAATCTACGCCTATCGTCCACCGACGCCATCTAACGCCAACATGGAGATTGGCCTTCAAATGGCTTTATCAGAATATAGAGAATTCGCAGGAAGGCTCGGGGAAAATGCCAACGGTGATCGTGTCATTCTTCTCAATGACAAAGGCGTTAGGTTCGTTGAAGCTTCGTTTGATGAGAAGCTCGACCGAGTCATGCCACTGAAGCCATCCCCGGTTTTGCTCACTTTTCATCCTCGGTTGAGTGGAGTGGAGGAGTTGCTCCAAGTTCAGCTTACAAAGTTCTCTTGTGGCTCTTTGGTGATGGGTTTCACAGCCCATCACCTTGTGGCAGATGGGCATTCAACGAGCAACTTTCTAGTGGCATGGGGAAAAGCTTGCAGGGGACTTGACATGAGTCCATTTCCTCTTCATGATCGTACCATTTTCCAACCTCGAAAACCTCCTAGCTTCGAGTTTGAGCACAGAGGTGTCGAGTACAAAATCAAAAGTCCCACTAAGGATTTGCCTGGTAAGGTCGATTACTTATTGGAGGACATTGTGATGCATAAGGCTCATTTTACAGTGGAGTTTCTCTCCAAGCTCAAGGCTAAGGCTTCTCAAAGCAATGGAGCTAAAAACGACAAACCGTATAGCACGTTTGAGAGTCTGGTGGCTCATCTATGGAGGTCCATCACGAAGGCTCGAGGAGTCAGTGCTTTGGAGACAAGCCAGATAAGAATCTCAGTAAATGGTAGAATGCGTTTGAATCCAAGAGTACCCAATGAGTACTTCGGCAACTTAGTGCTGTGGGCATTCCCAAGAGCTAGAGTCAAGGAGCTCCTGACAGAGCCATTACCATATGCAGCCAAGCTCATTCACGACGCCATTGTAAGCGTGAACAACAATTATTTCAGGTCATTCATCGACTTTGCCACGCACAAGGTGGACAAGGAAGGCCTGGAACCAACTGTGGAGTCCAACTATACTGTTTTGTGCCCAAATTTGGAAGTGGATAGCTGGCTAAGGTTACCATTTTATGATCTTGATTTTGGAGGAGGAAGTCCGTACATGTTTCTGCCATCTTATTTTCCAACGGAAGGAATATTGCTTCTTCTACCTTCATTTCTAGGGGATGGAAGCATAGATGCTTTCGTTTCACTTTTCCAAGATACATTGGCTTCCTTCAATCAAATTTGCTATTCATTAGACTAAGAACACCTTTAGTATACACCCACTGATCAGTTTTCATTACTCTACGTAGTCTTCGTTAATTACTCCAAAACTCTTGTAGTCTTATTACATGTTTATTTTTTCCTTTGTTGTTTTGCAAGTTTTTGTTAATGTTGTTCTTATCTTTTTTTTTTTCAATTTTCAGTTATGGAAGCGACATCTTTTTAAAGCTTACAAATAAACAGGATAAACTCAATGTTACTGGAAGCAAGTCTAATTGTCCGGTTAGGAGCAACATCTAAGTTTTGGTTTAAAAAATGTTAATGTTGCACATGCACAACATCTAATTACGAACCATAAAGCAAATTCTATTTCCATCTCTTTGTTCTCCTCTTTTTCGTTTTTTGTTTTATGTTCGTCTTGTTTCATCTGTTTTGCTACTTCACTTATCATTTCAATACTGAAAGAAGAATTGTAGTGTAATAAGTAAGACGATTATTCAATCATATTAAGCAAAACCACGTAAAGTCTTACAGTAGAGTTTAGAAATATGTTCCACTCAATAGTCTAAAAGGATATTGAAATAACTCATAAAAGGTTACGTGATTGTATTATGAGATGTACATGAAATATAGACAAAAGAGTTACAGGTGGTTGTTGTAACAAACTGAATAATGAAATGTCTATGAGGATATACGTGAATAATGAAGTATCTGTGAAGATATACATTGAAGATATGTACTGACTAGTTCCTATTACAGCCCCACAAGATGAAGTCACAGGACATGACATTCGTCTTGGTTCGAAAATCTTCAAACTTGTGTCAGGACAGTGGTTTAGTCAAGGCATCAGCAGTTTGATCTATTGTCGAAATGTGAGAGACTCATAGATGTTGTTGTTTCACCTGTTCTCTAACAAAATGATAGTCCAATGCAAGGTGTTTCATCCGAGAATGAAAAACCGGATTAGAGCATACATACGTAGCCCCCAAGTTATCACAATAAATCGTTGGTGCATCCTGGGAGTGAACATGTAGTTCCCGTAGTAGATTACGAATCCACATAACCTCTGCAATGGTGTTGGCTACTGCATGATATTCTGCTTTTGTGGAAGATTTAGCTACAGTACGTTGGCATTTCGAGCTCCAAGAAACAGGATTGCCTCCAAAATAAATAACATATGCATATGTAGATGTTTTGGTGTCAACAACTCCTCCCCAGTCGGCATCACTGAAGGCTTGAAGTCTGAAATGTTTCGGTCGATTCAGTTGGAGACCAAAGGCATGTGTATGTTTGAGATAACGAAGAGTGCGTTTCAGCTACCGGAAGTGAAGTGTAGTAGGTTTATACATGTACTGAGACAATTTGCTGAAAATAAAGTTAAGGTCTGGTCATGTCAAGAGGACATATTGTAGAGCTCCTAAGATGCGGCGATAGAGATTCCCATCTGTTGTTGTTGAACCATCATCGAGTTTCAGGGTGGCTGATGGACAAATAGGAGTGGCACACAGATTGCAATATACTATTTTAAATTTTATTAGTAAATTATGAATGTAGCGCTGCTGAGTGAGGAAAATACCATCAATGTTTGGTATTAGTTCGATGTCGAGAAAATAAGACGGAGTCCCAATGTGTTTTAGTGAGAATGTGCCTGAAATATCTGCAATAAATCTTTCAAGCTCGGATGGTGAGTTGCCAGTTAGTAATAGATCATCCACATATACCAGAAAATACATACTGACACCTCGACGCTAATATATGAATAGAGAAGAATCACAGGTGCTGCTGATGAAACCATACCGAAGGAGGAAGACACGAAGTTCTTGGTACCAGGCACGTGGAGCTTTTTTTAGTCCGTAGATAGCTTTGTGTAATTTACAAACATAAGTTGGATGCTCCTTGCTAACAAATCCTGGTGGTTGCTGCATGTATACAATTTCGGTGAGACGACCTTGAAGAAATGCATTATTGACATCTATTTGATGTAGAGGCCAAGAGGAGGCCAACGCCAAAGACAGAAAGATTTTGATCATTTGATGTTTCACCACTGGTGAGAAAGTTTTGATGTAGTCGATCCCAGGACATTGGTTATAGCTTTTTGCAACAAGTTGCGAGTTATACCGAGCCACTGATCCATTCGGATTACGTTTTATGTGAAAAAGCCACATTCAACCAATCACATTCTGAGCTTTTATAGCAGGAACTAGTGTCCAAGTGCCATTTCGTAATAGAGCATCATATTTCGAAAGAGCTGAAGTGTGCCAGCTAATAAGGATAAGAACATAATCAACTCCTCGATTGACTGAATCTGTTTGCTATTATTTAGGATGTAATCCATCTGTTACGATTCAGTCATTTACTTCACTTGTATCTATTTAAACACATATTCAATCTTGTAAATGTACAGAAATATACATTTATCACAATCCTTTTATATTTTACCCATAATTTTAAAGCATTACATAGTTCTTCCATAAACTTTGACATCGATATTGCAGGCATGAAAAGTCAAAAAATTTTATTAACTTAAACCCTAGTAATTGACAACATGTTATAGACTAATCTAATATGAACACGAAACTATCTATACTTAATACACAAATAAATGTTCTAGAGATATCATCCAGTAGTACGTATGATTTTATGATCCTAGTTTATTAAAAAATGAGATAGCGTGATTTAATAGGACGTTAGTTGAAAACGACGTTGTTACTCCCGAGCATGCATATATTGATTTATTTCAAGTGTCCATATATTATATGATGAGAGTAGAAGCTTAATTGAATTGTAGAAGGGTACAGACTCTGCTTATTATTTCCTTTTCGTCTTGGTTTGATTATGGTTCTGCCTGAATTTGCTGGGGGTGAACATTACTGTTCGGATCCGTAATTCTGACCGATCTTGCTGTCGAATACCTACAAAAATAATAGAAGGCACGCCAGGGGTTGACTGCCGGCAGGCCCCTCCGACGCTCAAATTAGTCTTTGTGAGAGGATTTAGGTTGCTAAGAATAGAGAAGATTAGGGTTGTAATCTCGTACCTGTATCATGGCAAAATATTACCTTATATATGGAATAGACGCTAGGTTTAGGTCTTTATGTAAGTCTTTACGTTTGCATGGGAGACTAACACCTACGAATGGGCTGTGGACATGTGGACCTGAGCCTGGGCCTAGCACAGCCTACCTAACCAGATTACAATATTTAATTTCAGAAATAATATATGTTAGGAATTTAGCTATGAAAATACTAAATAATTTTCAACATTACATCATAAAAATTTGTAATATAGCTGAAAAATTGAACTTTATCTCGCTGTTAAACTCGTCTTCGTGCTTAACACTTCTTAGACTATAATTTCATAGTTCCGATGTCCTGGCATCCGAGAACGCATGACATCTATAACTCCTAATTGTCTCTCGCAGGCTGAGATATGGGCATACGTCAACAACGTATCATTGTTGACAAGGTTAGATTATCAATCCAATTTTACGGTGTCTTATTCTGTCTTATGAATTTCAGCTACTTATTTATATGAATCTTACGTTTATTTACGTAGAATCTACGTGACGCCCACATAAATAAATAGATAAAATTAATAAAACAGAATAAGACACCGTAAAATTGAAGAGAAGTTATGGACTCCGTTGTTAGTCGATGTTTGCTTACCAATATTAATAGCCACGACCACCTATATTAGAGGGACCGAACTCCAAACAACTCTTTCATATATCCTCCCATTACACGAGGTAGAAGCTTGCGAACATTGTAATACTAGGAAACAATTTCTGTTGTCTCTCTCCTTTTTTTACATTCCTAGACACTCAAAGAGTTCGCAATGGATCGTGCTGAGGAAATCCATGACGCTGTTCATGCAAAGGAAATCCATGAATGAACCTTCCTTACATGAAACACTGAGGAGTTTGTTTGTTTCCTTTTTATTGTCTTCATTTACATTTTCTAAACTATATAGCACTGGGTGGTGAAGCATGGAGAGTGGTGATATATTTAGAATCAGTAGTGCACGTCTAAGCAGCTCTAACATATGGAGGAACAGTACCATGGAAGTTTTCTCCAGGTCTTCTCGTGATGAAGATGATGAAGAAGCTCTTAAATGGGCTGCTTTAGAGAAACTGCCTACTTATTTACGTGTAAGGAGAGGTATACTCACTGAACAAGGAGGTCAATCCAGAGAGATTGACATAGAGAGCCTTGGACTAATAGAAAGAAGAAACTTGCTTCAGAGGCTTGTCAGAATTGCAGAGGAAGATAATGAGAAGTTCCTGTTAAAGCTCAGGCAACGCATTGAAAGGTTTGTTTACATTATCTCAGGAAATTAATTGAAGCTCTGTTCGAATTCACCATTTAGCTGCCTGAAATTTTTTTGGTTTATGTCGGTTTTTCCTTTCGAACTCATTACACAGAGTTGGACTGGAAATGCCTGCAATTGAAGTCCGTTTCAAGAATTTAAATGTCGAGGCTGAAGCCTACGTTGGAAGCAGAGCTTTGCCTACAATTTTCAACTTCTCTGTTAACATGTTCGAGGTACAACTTGCTAGTTGAAATCTGTATTTTAGAGTTAATACGTTGTACTCACTTGATGTGTTTATACGTTGTGCTCACTTGATGTGTTTCTGTATGATGATTTCTTAGGGGTTGCTAAATAAGCTTCTGATAATTCCAAGTAGAAAGGAGCCATTTCCAGTTCTTCAAGATGTTAGTGGAATCATAAAACCGAAAAGGCAAGTAGAAATATCATGCTAATCTCTGTCCACATCAAACTTTACCAAGGATTCATTCGTCATTAAATTAAGCAAAATATTGCAGAATGACTCTACTTCTAGGTCCTCCAAGCTCAGGAAAGACAACATTACTGTTGGCTCTGGCTGGAAAATTGAGCAAAGATCTGAAAGTAAGGAAACAGATGACTATGTTAAATGTTTCTATGAAAATTCCTTTTCCATATGATGAGCTGATGATGTTAGTAAAAGAAAATTTTCAGTTTTCGGGAAGTGTTACATATAACGGCCATTCAATGGACGACTTTGTGGCACAAAGGTCCTCAGCTTATATTAGTCAATACGATCTCCACATAGGAGAAATGACCGTTAGAGAGACTCTGGCGTTCTCAGCAAGATGCCAAGGGATTGGAACAAGTTACGGTGAGTTAACATTTCATTGGTTCGATGTTTATAGCAGTTGCAACGAATTTGATGATTTTCTGTGGAATTGCAAATCATGCAGATATGTTGACAGAGCTAGCAAGAAGGGAGAAGGCAGCAAATATCAAACCAGATCCCGATATCGATCTCTACATGAAGGTAAGAAATTGTGAGGAAATATATATCTATCAATATCTTAATGGTCTGACCATTTAGTTGACTTGCGTTCTACAGGCTGCAGCATGTGAAGGGCAGGAGACGAATGTAGTTACAGATTATATTCTCAAGGTACTAAGTAAAAATGTAAAATGGTAGTTATAGAAGATACAAATGAAAGATGTTTGTTGCCTTGATTTGCACAGATCTTGGGACTCGAAGTTTGCGCTGACACCATGGTTGGAGATGAAATGATTCGTGGCATCTCTGGTGGACAAAAGAAGCGAGTTACAACAGGTAAAACTGAAAAAAAAAAAAAAACACTTTGGGGAATCTTTTGCAATTAATAATACAATCTTTTAAAAAGAAAAGAGAATACATACAGGGGAAATGTTGGTTGGACCGGCACGAGCTCTTTTCATGGATGAGATATCAACAGGCTTGGATAGTTCAACAACATTCCAAATAGTGAACTGTCTGAGGCAAACCATTCACATTCTAAATGGAACTGCTCTAATCTCTCTGCTCCAGCCTGCACCTGAAACTTTTGACCTGTTTGACGATTTAATCCTTCTGTCGGATGGACGCATTGTTTATCAAGGTCCTCGAGAAAATGTGCTGGATTTCTTTGAATACATGGGCTTCAAATGCCCTGAGAGAAAAGGAATTGCTGACTTCTTACAAGAAGTAAGTCCACCAACCAATCCATATTAAAACTAGTATATCCCCTGCGCACTGAATATGATTACAATAATAATTCCAAGCCTCTTTTTTGGTGCTGCTGATAATTCAACAGGTGACATCGCTCAAAGATCAAGAACAATATTGGGGTCGTAATGACCAACCTTATACCTATGTCTCAGTGAAGGAATTTGCTGAATCTTTTCAGACATTTGACATTGGTCGAAGACTAGGAAACGAACTTGCTACACCATTTGACAAATCCAAAGGACACCCTGCTGCTTTAACAACCAAAACTTTTGGCGTCAGCAAGAAGGAACTTATCAAAGCATGCTTTTCAAGAGAATTTTTACTGATGAAGAGGAACTCTTTTGTGTATATCTTTAAAATGAGCCAAGTGAGTTTTTACCATAAATATATAAATTTTTATCTCAGAGTTCATCTGTAATTGCCAAAAGGGCTTGCTTCGTATAGTTGGATAATAATAATGATCCTCAAAGGTTAACTAATGCTCTATTTTTGTTCATTTTCAGCTTATTATTCTCGCTTTCGTAACAGCTACTCTATTTTTGAGAACCAAGCTGCATCATGATACGATGAAAGACGGCGGGATATATATGGGCGCTCTCTTTTTCGCAGTTATCGTTAGTATGTTCAACGGTTTCTCAGAGCTTGCTATGTCTGTCATGAAACTTCCTGTGTTCTACAAGCAGAGAGACTTTCTTTTCTATCCTTCATGGGCATATGCTATGCCCACATGGATTCTCAAGATCCCAATCACTCTTTTAGAAACTGCGGTATGGGTGATCATGACTTACTATGTTATAGGCTTTGACCCAAATGTCGGAAGGTGGGAATACAGAACATGTGACTGCTTTTCTTCTTGTTCTTTTTTTTTTTTGGTCTGAATTTGAAGATTCCAGGTTAATAAAATCCTGATGGCAGGTTTTTGAAGCACTACTTGATACTGGCGTGTACTAGTCAGATGGCCTCAGGACTGTTCCGCATGATCGCTGCATTAGGAAGGAACATCATTGTCGCTAATACGCTTGGGTCATTTGCATTACTAGCAGTGCTAATTCTAGGAGGATTCATCATTTCAAGAGGTCAAGTATTTGATATCCTGCATTTTTCTCTTTCTCCACATTTCATTTGTAACATAACAATAAGATAATAATGATGGTTTGTATTCATTTGTCTGGTGAAGTATTTTGTATCCTGTTGCTCAAAACTAAATTTTATTGTATCAGAGAATGTGAAGAAATGGTGGATATGGGGTTACTGGGTCTCCCCAATGATGTATGTGCAAAACGGTGTATCTGTAAACGAGTTTCTTGGACATAAGTGGAGACATGTAAGTTCCATTCTCTTATAGCTAAACAACGAGAAGAAATGTTTGACCAATGCGGGATTAAATCAATGCATTGCAGGTTCCTCCTAATTCCACAGAGCCATTAGGGGTTACTATTTTGAAATCTAGAGGAATCTTTCCTCATGCTTATTGGTATTGGCTTGGAGTAGGAGCTTTGATTGGATATATGTTTCTATCCAATTTTCTCTTCATTTTGGCTCTAAAATATCTTGATCGTAAGTATCCCAGCTTAGCGATTCAGGTTATGTAATATTAAACCAAGCTACTGATGACTGAAACCGCTGCAGCTTTTGGAAAGCATCAAGCAATGTTATCCAAAGAGGCCTTGGCTGAGAAGAATGCTAACGTAACGGGGAGGTCTATTCAACTATATACAAACACTTCAGGTGAGTGAAATGTTAGGATTTATGCTGGCTTTGTGATTCAAGCTTTTAGCTTAGGCGCTATAAAATCAACGCAGGAAGAGGAAGTGAAATTCAGAGAAGGGTCTCGTCCAGAAATTCATCTGCAAGGGTGGGTAGCGGTAGTGAGAACACACAGAACAAGAATAGGGGAATGGTCCTTCCATTTCAGCCCCTATCTATCACGTTTGAGGATATAAGATATTCTGTAGACATGCCGCAGGTACACAATTCTTTAATTGAATGATAAGTGTTGAACCTGATTTATTCTTATCAATGTCTAAGTCTCAAGAATCTGACCTACTAATTCCACCACCTCAACAAATTTATGCGCCTGTTCAAAGGAAATGAAAGCTCAAGGTGTTCTTGAGGATCGTCTACAACTTTTAAAGGGTGTAAGCGGTGCTTTTAGGCCAGGGGTTCTGACGGCTCTCATGGGTGTAAGTGGTGCTGGGAAAACAACATTAATGGATGTTTTGGCTGGGAGAAAAACCGGCGGTTATATTGATGGAAACATCTTAATATCTGGGTACCCAAAGAAGCAAGAAACTTTTGCTCGCGTCTCTGGATACTGTGAACAAACTGATATCCATTCTCCTCATGTCACAGTGTACGAGTCATTGCTTTTCTCTGCGTGGCTAAGACTACCTCCTGAGGTGAATTCTGACAAAAGGAAGGTAAATTTCATTATCTCTTACTCTTATCCCTTCTTTTTGGAATACAAATCAATAAAGATAACAACTGAGATTGAATTAAATTGATGCGTGGCAGATGTTCATTGATGAAGTGATGAAGCTGGTGGAGCTGACCACCTTAAGAGATGCGCTTGTTGGATTGCCAGGTGTGAATGGTCTCTCAATTGAGCAGCGGAAGAGGCTTACAATTGCAGTCGAGCTTGTGGCAAACCCGTCTATAATTTTCATGGACGAGCCAACCTCTGGGCTTGATGCCAGGGCAGCAGCCATAGTCATGAGAACGGTGCGGAACACCGTGGACACTGGACGAACTGTAGTCTGCACAATACATCAGCCAAGCATAGACATATTTGATGCATTTGATGAGGTGAGAGTGTACCTATTATCTATAATGGGCGACCAAAACCTGCTTTGTTCTGGCTGAATATCTCGTTTCTCTCCCATTGCAGTTACTCTTGATGAAGAGGGGAGGACAGGAAATTTATGTCGGTCCCATAGGTCGTTATGGTTGCCATCTTATCGATTATTTTGAGGTGAGGCAAACGGACGCGAGGTATCTAAGGTTCTACTGTCTCTCATCTTTGCTACCTCTCTAATTTATAAATTATGAAGGGAATTGAAGCAGTCCCCAAAATTAAGAAGGGCTACAACCCTGCAACATGGATGCTGGAGATTACTTCATCCGGTCAAGAAGAAGCACTTGGGGTTGACTTCTCCAGTATATTCAAGAACTCAGAGTTATACAGGTGATCACATTAGTACTAAAGCACAAGAGAAAAAGTTTGGTACATATATTGTATTGTTGGATTTTTGGATGACGAGCTTAATATCAAGATGAAATGTTGCAAATATATCCAAATTTCACTTCTGGACGGTGGACTATTACAGGAGAACTAAGGAATTGATCAAGGAACTAAGCGTACCCCCACCAGGTTCAAAAGATCTATACTTCCCAACACAATATTCTCAGTCCTTCTCAACTCAATGTAGGGCCTGCCTGTGGAAACAGTACTGGTCTTATTGGCGAAACCCACCATATACTGCAGTGAGACAAATATTCTCAACATTCATAGGATTGATGTTTGGTACAATATTTTGGGATCTAGGCAACAAAAGGTAATGAGAAATGAAGCATTTAGTTAACAGGATTAATATATGACTTTTAATGTCGATAAATTTCAGGAGCAACTCTCAAGACATTTTCAATGCAATGGGTTCTATGTATGCTGCTGTTCTTTTCCTAGGATTTCAGAACTGTACAGCAGTGCAGCCTGTTGTAGCCATTGAGAGGACTGTCTTTTACAGAGAAAGAGCTGCGGGAATGTATTCTGCACTTCCATACGCCTTTGGACAAGTGAGTGTCAAATGTTAGCAATGCAACGAGCCTTACTTCTCGAGCTCAACGTCCTTTGCTTTTTGATATATCATCTTACTTTTGCCTGGCAGGTGATGATTGAACTGCCTTACTTACTAATACAGACCCTTGTATATGGGATCATAGTTTATGCCATGATCGCCTTCGAATGGACAGCTGTTAAATTCTTTTGGTACATGTTCTTCACGTTCTTCAGCCTCTTCTTCTTCACAATGTATGGGATGACGTCCGTGGCTGTGACACCCAACCACAACGTTGCTGCTATAGTCGCAACTGCATTTTTCATGATCTGGAACCTTTTCTCAGGATTTATCGTTCCACGTCCTGTAAAATTCTCATTACCTCATAATCTGTTTCTGTAAATCTTCAAGTTGAAATGATCGGTCGTAACCCTTTTTCTCCACATTGTCACAGAGCATTCCTGTGTGGTGGAGATGGTACTACTGGGCCTGTCCTATAGCTTGGACATTGTACGGATTAGTTGCTTCACAATTTGGAGACGTAACAAAAACACTGGAAACTGGCGAAACAGTTGAAGAATACTTGAGGAACTATTTCGGTTTTCGACATGATTTTCTTGGAGTTGTTGCAGGTGTACATGTTGGATTGTGTTTGTTGTTCGGCTTCATCTTCGCCTTCTCAATCACGGCTTTCAACTTCCAGAAAAGATAAAAAGCACTTTTAGCAATTATCGGTACCAACCGAGAAATTTGTAATAAGGTATCTGATGTGTGTAGAGATGGTGGAAAAGAACATCAGGACTATCCTATATGAAGAAAGGTCCTTTCCAATAAAATTTCTGTGTGTGTATAAACCAAATATCGTACGACAATGTTGTGGCTCGTGACTTAAAAACTCGTCTTCTTTTTTTAAACAGCAATATTATTAAAAAAAACTAGTACAAAACATAGAAAGACAAAGAGGATGAATCTAACCCTGAGCCAATAGACTCCCCATGCACCCAAACTAACATCCTTCAATCTCAAAGCTGGTAGAAATACAAGAATCATCAGATGAAACATCATCTAGCCAAGTAGGAGGAGTAGACTAAGAAAGATAATGAGCTTGTAATAGAATCGCCCTAGCAATGCAATGAGCTGCTTTGTTAGCATCCCTATATGTCCATTTAAAGGACAAAGACATAAAATGCTTTTTAAGATCAATATAATCTGATACAATAAGCCCCAATGTCTGAAAATGAAGCTCCCGAAACTAGACAAAAAAGTTCATAACAATCCATTTCAACCTCAATGTTATTCATGCCCTTATCTTTTAGCCAAGATAAAGCTTCCTTCAAGGCCAAGGCTTCAGCAATAATAGGATTCACCACTATAGTAATCAAATTAGAAAAACTTTAATAAAGTTATCATTTTCTTCCTGTAAAATAGTAGCCAAACCTGTGCTTGAGGCTTCTGAGAAAAGTGCAGCGTCAACATTACATTTCAACAAAGATGGGGCTAGTTTCTTCCATTTTTGTTGAGGTGGGACAGCGGGAGCATGAGATGAAACTTTCCCCAAGGCAACATGAGCTTGGTTCCAAGAGGTAATATAGTTGTCAGCCAAAGAAACCACATTAGTGCAAGAAACATTTTTGTTGCCAAATAAAAACATTTCTATGGTACCATAAGCTCCATAAGATTGCCCCCATTTTCTGCATATTTAATTTATTTGTATCCTTAAGAATGCCCCAAATGATATACACTGCATGAGTATTAGCAAAACTCATGCCTTTGATATGCCAAGTGTTTGCAGCAAAATCACAATTAAATAACACATGGTTTTCATCTTCCCCAATTTCACATCTCGAGCACAGTGTATCAATAGGAACACCCCTTACAATAAGCTGTGTTTTACATGGCAAAAAATTCCTCAAAACTCGCCAGAAAAAATCTTTAATTTTAGGAGAGAGTGAACTATTCCAAAGACGATTCCAATCACCTTCAACAAAAAAATTATGAATATTTGAGAATTTTTCAATGGCAATTTTATACTCCGTTTTTACTGAGTAAACTACATTTTTTGTGAAATGCCAAATAAGCTTATCGGAAGCCCTTCTATTACTTACGGGGATACTCAAAATTAGAGCTGCATCCAATAGAGCAAAAACTCCATTAATTAAATTCATATCCCAAGTCTGTCCATTATCCAAAAGAAACTCGCTAACCCTCATGTTCTCTATGCGATCAAGAGGGGCCGAATTGATAAAGAAATTGTCATTATTATTCAGCCATGGGTTTTCAAAAATTCTTATCCTTTCTCCATTTCCCATTCTCCACCGAATACCTTCAGTAAGCAACTTTTTTGCACGACAAATACTCTTCTATACAAAGCTTGGGTGAGGCCCTTCAGAAGCTTTTAAAAAATCCTCATCAGGAAAATATTTAGATTTGAAAATACGGCTTGGAAGAGATTTTGGGTAATTAGTAAAACACTAGCCTTGTTTGCAAAGAAGTGCTAAATTGAAGTAGTGAAGATTTCGAAAGCATAAACCTCCAAATTTCTTTGGGACACACAACCTATTCCAATTAGCCCAATAAATAGACCTATTACCGTCCTTTGATCCCCACTTGAAAGAATTCATCATCTGTTGTAATTCATCACCAAGAGACTGCGAAACATGAAAACATTAATGCAGTATAAGGGAATAGCTTGAAAAACTGTTTGAATAATAACTTCTTTGCCCGCTCTTGAAAGAAATTTATTCTTCCAACTAAGTAACTGTTTGTGAATGTGATCTTTAATAAATGAGAAAACATGCTTTTTATTTCTTTCAATTAAAGAGGGTTAGCCCAAATATTTTCTATGATCAATAGGAGTTTCCACTCTAATCTCCCTCTTAATATTAGTTCGACAATCAGGCTTCGTATTTGAGCTGAAAAAAATCCTCGATTTTTGAAAATTAATGGCTTTACTCTCCCTTAAACAAGCTCTATAAAAGAAAAAACTGTCATCACCAAACAATAAGTGCGATACACTTGGGCACCCGTTTTAATAATACAACCATGAAGAGATCCCCTAGCTTCTGCTTGTCTGAAGAGAGCTAAAAGATCCTCAGCATATAAAATAAAAAGATAAGGAGATAGGGGGTCTCCCTGTCTTAACCCTCTAAGCAGAAGAATAGTCTCCAACAAATGACCATTTAAGCAAACCGAATAAGCAACAGTCTTAACACAAAGCATAATCCAGAGCACCCATTTTGCATGAAAGCCCAAATTAATCAAAATGAACTATAAGTAATTGCAGTCTACCCAATCATAAGCTTTGCTTATATCAACTTTAAGGGCAACATCACCAAATTTACCCCTACCCTTGCCCTTCATATTGTGGATAACCTTAAAAGCTACAAGGATATTATCCGAAATAAGTCTACCAGGAACAAAAGCAGACTACATCAGTGAAATTAATTTCAAACGGTTAGCCAGAACTTTTGAGATTATTTTATACAACATATTACATAAAGCAATAGGGCATAAATCTTTCATCGAATCGGGTTTACCATTTTTAGGGATTAAAACAAGAATTAAATCATTAAGATTAGAAGGAAACTTACCCCGATTAAGCCAATTGGTGCCTTGATTAAAAACTTCATCTACAATAATATGCCAGCATTAAAAAAAACCCATATTGAGGCCATCTGGTCTAGGAGCTTTTTCGGGGTTCATTTGAAAGACAGCTTTCTTAAATTCTTCCAGTTAAAAGGGGCCATTAAACTAGCATTGTCTTCTTCACTTATGAGTTGCTAAATCATGTCAAAATTCTCAAAACCAAATACCTCTATAATT
>JANZXV010000211.1:3912363-3922964 GCA_027576455.1 Erythroxylum roigii | reverse complement strand
ATACCTTTGCCTTACCCGTCCTGATATTCAATTTGTCGTCAACAAGGTCTCCCAATTCCTGCATTGTCCTACTGATGTTCACTAGACAGCCGTTAAGCGAATTCTCCGGTATCTACGTTCCACTATCTCTCACGGTTTACACTTTCTCAAATCATCAACCCTTACCCTCGCAGCCTACTCTGATGCTGACTAGGCCAAATGTCCTGATGATCGTCGCTCCACATCTGGTTATTGTATTTACCTGGGCCCTAATCTTATTTCTTGGAGTGCCAAGAAACAACCTACAGTTGCTCGCTCCGGTACTAAAGCTGAATATCGGAGTATTGCCCTTGCTTCAGCAGAAGTATGTTGGATTACATCACTTCTCCGTGCAATTGGTCTTTCCATCCCACCACCAACACTTTGGTGTGACAATCTTGGTGCTACTTTCTTCACTACTGATCCTGTTGCTCATGCTCGCACCAAACACATTGAAATAGATATTCATTTTGTTCGTGAATTGGTTGCCAAAAAATCACTCCTCGTCCGACATATTTCAGCTAAGGAACAAATTGTAGATGTCATGACCAAACCCTTACCTACCACAGCTTTTTGCTAGCTACGAGACAAGCTTATTGTTGCGTCAACCTTGAGCTTGAGGGGGGATGATAACGCATGCCTTTGATTCAGTCATAACAGTCAACTCCATGATTTCAACAACATAATTTTAGCCTTAGAATCTTCTGCTGTAAATATATTTCCATGTTTATACTTTCATTTCTTGTATAAATAGATGTACAAATCGCTTATAGCAAATATACAAAAACAACACAATTCTTCTACATCTATCTTTCAAATACCTCACCCTTCATAATGCACTTGCCCTTAAGGACGACCTGCAATGTCAGCGGTGGCTATGAAATTTGGAAACTGCCGAGCAAACTTGTAGTATTCAACCCATGAAGCATCCTCCGGAGAAGCATGAGCCCACTTAACCAACACCTCTGTAACAACACGTCCCTTCTTTTTAACCATTTTCCTATGTAAGATAACCTCTGGTTAAAAGGCCACTATTCCATCTTTTTCCATGATAAGCAAAATAGAAGATGGTGTTTTTTGTGCCATGGTGTCATTTAAGGAGCAACGCTTGAAAAAAATCGTGCATTTTGGATTCAGGAGGTAAATCTAACTTGTATGCAACATCTCCGATTTTTTTAATGACTTCAAAAGGGCCATAATAGTTGGCAGACAATTTGTGAAATGCTCGGTTCTATAGGGTTGATTGGCAATAAGGTTGTATCTTGAGGTATACATAATCTCTAACTTGAAAAGTACGTTCCACCCATTTTTGTATCAGCTTGTTTCTTCATGCGAGCTTAAGCATTGGCCAAGTTTCTCCTTAATATGGTTGAGATTTGCTCACGTGTTCGAAGCTCCCTGTCCACCAAGCCTATAATAGAAGATCCTGCCAAGTACAGGTCACCACTGCTAGGAGAGTAACCATACAAAGCCAAGAAAGGTGTCATCCAAATGGCTAAATGGTACTTAGTACTGTACCAATATTCTGCAAAAGACAACCAGTTATCCCACTTCCCAGGGGTCTCCTCTGTTGCACATCTTAAAAAACACTCTTAAGACTTTGTTAACAGCCTCCGTTTGGCCATCCGTTTGCGGATGGTAAGCTGTGGATTTGAGGAGTTTAACAACTTGTATCGAGAAAAGTTCATCCCAAAATAAAGACATGAAGATTGGGTCAAGATCAGAGACGATAGTGTAGTGCCAACCGTAGAGACGGACCACTACATCCATAAATTTCTTAGCAACTAAAGTCGTTGTAATTGGTCGCTTTAGAGAAATAAAATGAGCGTATTTCGTGAATCGATCAACCACAACAAAAATAGTGCTTTTCCCATTAGGACGAGGCAATCCCACAACAAAATCAAGTGAAATGTCTTGCCATGCACCTTGTGGAATCGATAATGGTTTTAAGGTTCCAAGATATTTAGTTAATTTTGGCTTGTTGCGTTGACAAATGATACACTGTTTCACATAATCCTTACGTCTTGTTGCATTCCCTTCTAGTAAAAAGCCTCCCACAGCCTCTGATAAGTAGTATGACACCCTGAATGACCTCCCCATGGTGAACTATGGTATACCTCCATCATTTGTTGCTTAAGCATTTTGTCATCACCAATTACAAGTTTACCGTTGCATTTGAGTATATTATTATCCCATGAGTACTTAGATAAGTCATGAGGGTTGGCTTGTAATCGTTGGATAATTTGTTGCAACTTAGGGTTCGATTGCCAGCTAGCCTCCACATGATCCAACAAGGGTGAGTTAACCACTGATAATGCAGAGAGTGATGATGGTGTAATTTTGCCAGATAAGGCGTCAGCTACTTTATTTTCAAAGTCTTCTTGTATTGAATAAAGAACTGGTAACCCATTAATTTTCTCAACCCCCAAAGTTGCATTTCAGTAGTTGTAGGTTGCTCCAGAAAATACTTCAGAGACTTTTGGTCCATGAAAATGATGAATTCTCGTCCAAGTAAATATGAGCTCTATCGTTTTAGAGCACACACCAAGGCAAGTATTTCTTTTTCATAAACAGACAATGCATGATAACATGGTCCCATAGTTTTATTGTAATATAAAATCAGATGATGATCTTGCATAAGCACGACACTAATACCTGAGCCAGAAGCATCCACCTCTAACATGAATATCTTGTCAAAATCTCGTAAACGAAGTACAAGAGCTTGAGTCAATGCTTGCTTGAGATTTTCGAAAGTTGTCTAAGTAGTAACATTCCATTGAAAAGCATCTTTCTTCAGCAATTGAAGGGGGGGTGCAGCTATTTTTCCAAAATTATTCATAAATCTACGGTAATATCCAGCAAGGCCAAGGAATCCACGGAGTTATTTCACATTCCTTAGAACTGGCAAGTTGAGGACACCATTGACCTTCTTGTCATCCATCGACACACCTTCCTTAGAAATAATGTGGCCAAGGTAGTCGATGTGATTCTTGCCAAAGCTACATTTGTCGCCATTGAGAAAGAATCTGCACTGTTTTAGCTTATAAAAAGTGTTATGCAAGTGTTGTAAATGACTTTCTCATGTCTTATTGTAAATTAAAATATCATCAAAAAAATACCAACATATACTACTGCAAGAAAGGTCTAAAAATAGAGTTCATTGTTGCCTGAATTGTCGAGGGTGCATTAGTTAACCTGAATGACATCACAAGCCACTCATAATACCTCAAATGTGTCTTCAAAGCAGTTTTTGGGATGTTCTCGACAACCATCCGAATTTGATGATATCCTGTTTCATATCGATCTTAGAGAAGAAAGCTCCCCCATATAGCTTATCAAACAATTCTTCAATCAATGGCATGGGAAATTTGTCTTTGATGATAATTGCATTGAGTTTGCAGTAATTCACACAGAACCTCCATGTGCCATTTTTCTTCTTGGCTAGCACAATAGTAGCTGCAAAGGGATTAGTTCTTTCTCGGATTAATCCAGCTTGCAACAGTTCATCTACCAATTTTTCAATGACTCCTTTCTACATGTGAGAGTATCTGTAGAGCCTGCAATTAATTGGTAAGGATCCTTCCAATTTTAGGATTTTATGATCTTGTGGCCTAGAAGGAGGTAGTCCATATGGCTCCTGGAAAACTGCTATGAACTCTTTGAGTAACTTCTTGAGTTGCTCGTGTTATTCCTTAGTTAATGAGTTTTGATCCACCTTTTTGTCATCTCATGTTTCGTCCTCTAGTTGCAGAGCAAAAGACTTCATGATAGTGTTATAAGACCAATCATGCGCCACTAACATCTCTACTTCACCCCTTATTCCCTGGAAATGCACTCTCTTTCTCATGTGAATGAACTTTATAAAAAGCTTTTCACAATCTCACTGTATTGGTCCCAACAGTCTCAACCAATGCATACCTAGTATGGTGTAGTAATTAGTGAACGGAAGTATGAGGACATTCGTGTGAGATTGATAAGTAAAGCCACTTCAAGGGGGCTAACCTCCAGCAATTGGGTTGCAGATAGACACTAAAGGGACAGTGACGAGAAGAAGAAGAAGAAGAGGCAGAGAGGAGAAAAGGCAGAGAGGAAAAGTGTACTGTAATTACTTGTTCTCCAATCATCCACAAGCTACAAAGTTATAACAGAATTACAAAGCAAAGTTTCCAACAATACCCTCAAACAACTCCGTCTATCAAAACACAATTCATTAACTAGACACATAGTCATCTAACTTCTTGGGTTGGTTTCTGATTCGGATGGGCCTTCGATTTGCACTATTGGTCCCATTCTTATCATTACTCTCATTCTTATCATTACCCACCCCATCAAGAGTAACCTTGTCCTCAAGGTTGAAGGTCGGGTACGTCTTCTTGAAGCTGTCCAGATTTTCCTAAGATGCTTCCTCCAACGGCAGCCCTGTCCATTGAATTAGAATTTGAGGAGTCCAGCTATTGCCAATCTTGAGGTTGCGAGAGTTCACGATAGCTAATGGTAGTATTAGAGGCTGATTATCCACAGCAGCAGAAGGCAGAGCAAGAGTTGGGGCTATTGTAGGGTTGGGGCATAATTTCAAGACTGATATATGGAATACTGGGTGAATCGGGCATCCTTCAGGTAGCAAGAGTTTATAAGCAACTAAACCTACCTTTTTGAGGATTTTAAAAGGGCCATAGAACCTCTTACTGAGTTTAGAGTATGAAGTACCAGCGAGGGATTTTTGTTTGTAAGGTTGGAGCTTGATGTAGCACCACTGACCTGGTTCAAACTGGATTTCAGTGCGTTTTTTATCCGCCTGAGTTTTCATTCTCAGTTGAGCTTGCTGCAGCTTTGTCTTTAACGAAGCAAGGAGCTGGTCCCGATCTAAGAGAAACGAATCAGCGGCTTCATTGGAAGAGGAGCCTGGTATGTAGGAAGGTATATTCGGTGGTGGTTTGCCATATACAGCTTGAAATGGAGACATTCCAATGGAAGAATGCAGGGATGTATTATAAGATAATTCTGCCCATATGAGATACTTGGTCCACTGTGAAGGGTTGTCCATCACAAAACTCCTCAAAGATTGTTCTAAACATCGATTGAGGACCTCCGTTTGGCCGTCAGTTTGAGGATGATATGCACTGGAAGTAGCCAGAGTTGTACCACTATACTGAAACAAGGCCTTCCAAAAATGGCTCAGAAAAATTGGGTCTCTATCAGAGACAATTGTTTTGGGAAAAGAGTGGTGTTTAACCACCATTTCCATGAAGAGTGATGCTGCGGCCGAAGAGGTAAATCCTGTTTTCAACACTCCAAAATGTCCATATTTGGACAATCTGTCAACCACAACCAAGATAACCGAAAATCCGTTAGAAGGTGGCAACCCGGTGATGAAATCCATCGAGACATCCTCCCAAATCTGTTGTGGAATTGGTAATGGTTGCAAACAACCTTGAAGCTTAGCAGTGCTATATTTAGCTTGCTGGCAGGTGTGACAATTGGATATATATTGCTTAACACAACTACGCATTTTATCCCAATAGAAACTAGAAGATAATCTACTCAATGTCTTATGAACACCTGCATGTCCCGCTATTGGAGTGTTATGGAATTCAAAAAGAATTTTAGGAATCAAAGGAGATGTGTGGTTTAAGCAAATGCGGTGCTGTCTAAAAACCATGCCATTTTTTAATGAAAAGATTGGTGTTAGGGAGTTGCTGTCTTGTTGTTTCTGCAGGAGTTGATTGTAGTAAGGATCTGAGAGGACCTCTTTTTTAATATCAGCAAAGAGATGAAAAATTGGAATGGAGAGAGCTTGGAGTTCCGGTTGGGATTGAGTATCGGGTGGAGTATGAAATTGTCTAGAGAGTGCATCGGCAATAACATTGGATTTTCCAGTCTGATATTGAATATCAAAGTCGTAGCCCATAAGTTTGACAAGGAATTTGTGTTGATCAGGAGTGTGTATGGGTTGTGTGAGAAGGTCTATCAAGCTGTGCTGGTCAGTTAATATTGTGAAATGGTGTCCCAAGAGATACTGCCGCCATTTACTGACAGCTTGAGTCAAAGCATATAGTTCCCTTACATAAGTTGAAGACTTAGCAATGTTTGGTGATAGTTTTTTACTGAAGTATGCAATGGGGTGATTTTGCTGCATAAGGACAGCCCCTATACCTAAACCAGATGCGTCGGTATGGATTTGGAAGGGTTTTGAAAAATCTGGCAGAGATAAGATTGGGGCAGTGATTAAAGCTTTTTTAAGGGCTTCAAAAGCATTTTGGGAATCTTGAGACCATTGGAACTTGTCTTTCTTTAGCAAATCGGTGAGGGCATGAGCAATAGAGGCATAATTGCATACGAATTTGCGGTAGTATCCCGTGAGACCTAAAAAACTACGAAGGGATTTTAGATTGTGTGGTACTTTCCAGTTTTGGATGGCAGAAAATTTTTTTGGATCAGGATTCACACCAAAAGCTGATATAACATGGCCTAGATAGTCAATTTTGGTGTAGGCAAAGCAGCATTTAGATTGCTTGGCGAATAAGGAGTGTGAACGTAAGCATTCTAGAATGATTTGAAGGTGACTAAGGTGATCCTCAAATGTTTTGCTATAAATTAGAATGTCATCGAAGAAGACAATGACAAACTTGCGGAGGAAAGGCTTGAAAGTGAGGTTCATAATAGCTTGGAAAGTAGAAGGAGCATTTGTTAGACCAAAAGGCATTACAAGAAACTCGTAATGACCTTCATGTGTTCGAAAGGCAGTTTTAGGGATGTCATGGCTATGGATACGAATTTGGTGATATCCGGCTCTTAAGTCAAGTTTGGAAAACACTGTGGCACCATGTAATTCATCGAGTAGTTCATCAACTGTAGGAATGGTAAATTTGTCTTTAATGGTGACTTGGTTGAGAGCTCTATAATCGACGCAAAAGCGCCAAGTGCCATCTTTTTTTCGAACCAATAACACAGGGGAGGAGAAAGGGCTATGACTATGCCTTATTATACCAGAACTCAACATTTCAGAAACCAATCGTTCTATTTCAGCTTTGTGGTGATGGGGGTATCGGTAAGGTTTGACGTTAACAGGTTTTGTGTTAGGAAGGAGGTGTATGTGGTGGTCAATGACACGGTGAGGGGGTAAGGATTTGGGTTCCATAAACACATCCTCAAACGATTCAAGCAAGGAGTTCAAAAGATTAGAGTTATAATATACCTCTGTCGAATCCACTGGGGTAGAAGCGAAAGAAAATAGCTGGAAGCATTCTGAAATTCCGCCTGTGGTTGCCATACGCCGCAGCTGATGCAAATGGATCTCATCTAACTGGTGATGTGAGTTTCCTGTCAGCGTGATTAATTTCCCCTTATACTGGAATTCCATGGTAAGATTTTGGTAGTCTGTTGTAATACGCCCAAGACCAGCTAACCACTGGACTCCAAGTACAATATCTGCTCCCTGCAAACTGATGACATAAAAATCGATCAAGAATATTTCATCTCCTAATTTGAGTTGCACCTGCGGACAATAGCCTTCGCAAACTAGCGATTGGCCGTTACCCACCATAACATTGAAGTGAGGTGAAGTGATTATCGGTAGTTTTAGAAAAACAGCCATTCTTTCTTGAATAAAATTATGGGTACTTCCCCCATCTATGAGTGTTTGAACTGGAACACCTGTGATGTGCCCCTGCAACTTCAATGTACGTGGACAGAACTGCCCAGCCATAGCGTGAAGACTGATCTCTGGAGTCTCCAGTAGTGAGTTCTCAGTTAGAGAATCTGAAGAACTGGCAATATCGGTTGATTCAACATCAGTATCATCACTCATCAGCAATAGAAACAATCGGCCTTTACAGCGATGACCCACATGAAATTTTTCGTCGCAGTTATAACATAAACCTTTTTCACGACGAGCCAACATCTCTGAGGTGGAAAGTTTCTTAATAGGAAGAGTATTTGAGGTATTTGTAGGGACAAGTAATTTGGATGCGGGAGGGGTGGGCAGTAAAGGAGGATTGTTATCTATTTTTGGTGGTGTATAGGGCTTGGTCCATAGTTTGTCTGAGTTTTGACGAGACTGAAAACGATGATCAGAAATTTTATCTGAGTACAATCGAGCTAATGCCATAGCTTGTATCAGGGACTAGGGTTTGGCAACCTGTACCTCCTTGCGAATATCATATCGTAGCCCTGAAACGAAGCAGCTCACTAACACTTGTTCAGGTAAATTAGGAGTTTTGTTAACCAGTTGTTCAAACTGGGTTTGATAATCACTGAGGGTCGAAGTTTGAACCAATTTGCTTAACTTTCCAAAATAATCCTCATATTCTGAAGCTCCAAATCTCTTCTCAACAGCCAGCAAAAACCCATCCCAATTAACAATCAGATTACTATTGTTCATCCAATCAAACCATTCTAGGGCGGGACCATCTAAATGAAATGAAGCAATTAACAATCGTTGTGCAAACGGTGTGTTATAATAGTCGAAGTATCGTTGGATACGTGATATCCAAGCTAAAGGGTTATCGCCGTTGAATCTGGGAACATCTAGTCTCATTGTTTTGATTGATGGTGTAATAGGCTGTTGGTGTTCGAAGGGTTGTTGTTGGGTGATGTGTTGTTGAAACGGTGGAGGGGCTGGTTGTTGTTGAATCTGTGGTGGAGGCCTGTTGAGTTGTTGCTCAACCTTGGCATCTAAGGTTTGTAACCCAAGAGCAAGATCTCTCAAGGATGCGGTGATGGCTTCGATATTTGTGTTCTGGGTTGTGATGAGGGTAGATTGTGTCTCATGCAATGTTGTAAGCCGAGCAATCGCCTCCCCCATTCTTGCTTGCTTTGAACCTTCAGCCATTTGGATTGTCGGGAGAAAATCGCCTCTCAATGAAAGCACCAAAATGATAAGTAAAGCCACTTCAAGGGGGCTAACCTCCAGCAATTAGGTTGCAGATAGACACTAAAGGGACAGTGACGAGAAGAAGAAGAAGAAGCAGAGAGGAGAAAAGGCAAAGAGGAAAAGTGTACTGTAATTACTTGTTCTCCAATCATCCACAAGCTACAAAGTTATAACAGAATTACAAAGCAAAGTTTCCAACAATACCCTCAAACAACTCCGTCTATCAAAACACAATTCATTAACTAGACACATAGTCATCTAACTTCTTGGGTTGGTTTCTGATTCGGATGGGCCTTCGATTTGCACTATTGGTCCCATTCTTATCATTACTCTCATTCTTATCAGAGATACAACATTTCCATACATCCACTTCAGATTGTCACAGCAAGAGGTAATGCCCACGGTCTCCTCGTTAGCCACCATGACCCTGCATCTCTTAGCCACCTGACCTTTTAGACCCAACGTTTTTGCCAACTTAGCACTCAAAAATTTATGCGCACTACCTGTATCTATAAGGAAATATACTAGTTGTCTCTTAATAAAAACCCTTCACCCTCATTGTGTAATTACCAACTTCTCCTTGTATAGCATTTAATGAGACGTGAACTTCTTCTCTGTTCTCCTCACCATCTACTTCTACGAACTTGTAGTTTTGATTTTCATTCCCAACTTCTGCAATTCCTTTCGTATCTTCCTCCTCTACAACCTCCTTTAAAATCAAGGCAAATAATTTGGCATTTTTGTGTTTGTGGTTGTAGATGTATTTGTCCCCACATAAGATACAAAACCCCTTTGACCTTCTTTCAACTACGGTATTCTAGTCTACGATCCTTGTGTTTCTGTTTTGTTGTTTATGTGGGAGTATGTTTACTGATTTGTTTATAGAAGAATTTATGTTTGGGTTAGTGAAATTTGAGTATGACGCTAAGTGTTATGTTAGGTTCAATGGATTAGAATACGAGTTAAAATAGGCTGATTGTTAATTCTGATACGAGATTTTTGTAAGGTAATTTTTTTTATTAAATATGTTTTGACTAAGGAAAAAAGTGTGAGCTGTGGCAGTGGTTACGATTTGAGCACTTAGTATTTGGGAAATACTTGGATTGATTGTGGCTGTTGGTGGGTAGGTAGGTTTCTTGTAATTCTGGGAGAATACCTTCTTGCAATCTAGCTAGCGTCATAGCTTCATTGACTGCTTTTGGTTTGTGTATTCGTAATGCTTTTTCTAAATGTCCCTTCAATCTGCCCAAAAAAAAAACTTGGTGCTACTGAGCTGCTTAAGTTAGCTCTTGCACTTAGTTCATCAAAAATTTCCATGTATTCTTTGACACTCCCAAGCTACTTTAGGTGCATTGGTTTAGCACTGAGGTCATCAAATAGGGACTCGTCAAATCTACAGCCCAGATCAATGACTAACTCCAATTAGGTAAAGGGTACATTATCTCGATTTTTGAGGTATTGTTGTTGCCAGGAAAACACTTTCCGCTCTAAATGAATTTCACCTTTTCCTTCTCTTAGGCCTTGTTTGGTTTGATAGTTTAGGATAGAAGGGGATGGAACGTAACATATTTCCATCGTTTGTTTGAGGGTTTCATAATGGAATGGAATGGAATGGAATGGGATGGAAGCTGAGGGTTTCATGTTACGCTCTATTCCATTCTAAACAGTGAAAATAGGAAACCTCCGATTTTAGGGGTTTAGGATGGAACGT